>JAGVSP010000783.1:0-52521 GCA_022494985.1 Micrasema minimum
TGTATCTATTAGGACTCTTTTAATAATGGTTCATTGATTATTTACGAGTTGCATATTATTATTGAACCACTTTGCATAAACTAAACTATTTTTTACATAGTTTAAAATTTTCGGGAAATTTGCCGAATTTTAAATCATCCTATATACCGTCCTATTTTATGAATTACATATGTTAATCATAAGTATAAAAATATATGGTCCCTGGTTTGGCTCTGGTGATAGGTAGTTCGAATTCCTTCCGAAATTTATTCCCTACATTCATCTATTCCATTCCGATTTGTCACCTGTTTTCCAACTCCAATTCAGTGTCGAATATTCGCTAAGCGCAGCAACTTTACCTCGAACTTATCATCATCCGTTCTTTCTGTTAAATCCAAGACCTGTTTTTCCCTCGTTCATTTCCATCAAAATCTCCTCGTCGTACTTGCTCCATCTCCAAGCTTCCAGAAACCAATTCCCGAAACCCCCCTCGGTGAAAGTGAGTAAAAGTGTGCTGCGCCCCCTCGGTTTGTGTCGGTGTTTCCAGAATATTCCAGTTTACTTCGCCCTTCCTGGTGGTCCTTCAGCGTCATTTCCCGCCTTTGTTGAGTCCAGCTCTGGTAAGTCCTTCTTCCATTTTCCGATCCTCGTTCGGACGAATTTACCAGAGAGTTCTCATCGTGGCGGATTCAGTCCCGTATAAAGCGAAAACTGTATGGAATATTGAATGGTCGGGGCGACGTTTGGCAGACCTGAGAGAGAGATAAAATATCAAATGCTTTTAAAAACGTAAAAAAACAAATAACATCAGTATTTACATTATTAGCTATACCTAAAAACAAAAATTCCTGTGTAAACATAAGAAAATAACTTATGATCGCGCTTAAAAATATAAATATTAAGCGTGTCTTTCAGACTGTACCTACCTATACCTACAGTTTTCTGAACAAGAAAGCTGTAGGTAGGTACCTACCTACAGTTTTTCTGAACAAGAAAGCTGTAGGTAGGTACCTACCTACAGCTTTTTGGTCCCCCGTATAAAGTGCGCATTAGTACTACTATATATAATATATTATGTATCTAATAGTTTTTATGGTAATTTTCATTTTGTAACACGAGGTCGTTATTTGAGCATGACTGCAAATTTATTAGGAAATGTTTAATGCTCTACACTTGGTAGCGTCAAAGAGAACTTGAAAAATCCGGCAGATACCTAGAGTTCAGAAAATAAAGAGAAGGAACTCTTTTTTTAAAATTGTCTACACAAATACCTGTTTCTGCAATACAAAAATAATAGAAATAAGGAAATAGGTATTGTTTTTAAGACCATTGAGTTTATATGTATATATCAGTGTTTTATTTGTTCATAAAATTTAATCATACCTACTATTCCACAATACCTATTGAATGGCGATTCAGTACCTAAATGAATATTATTACGATTATGTTTTTATATCCAAATACATAATGTAATCAAAATAAAATATGAGCGTAGTTACTTTTTTCATATCAAAACAAAATCGAAGAAAATACGATTTTTTTGCTTTTTATTTTTAATTATCTAGGTACATTCTATTTTATTCTGTGAAATGCTACCATTAGTCAAGTTGAAGTATTTTGATATTTATTGCTTGTATTGTATAAATATTTTGTCATACCTCATACCAAATGAAACGTTTAATGGACTGTCGGAGCAGAAACATAATAATTTATTATCTAATCTCGAATCTTGAATGATAGTCAGTGGACTTGTGATTATTATTGATTTATCTGCACTACCAGTTCACGCAACAAGATGGTTCTTTATCTTAATTTCGTACTTACCGCGATAATTTTGTTATCTTTTCACACTTGCAACTCTGTGAATAATAATTCTCGGGAATTATCTATGGTATTCAGTGGCGGGATCGCAAACAGAACTGTCAACGGTGATAGGGAATCTTATACTCGTAAAAGTTTTATTAGTGACCGTAAAAATCTTCCGTCAGTTATTTTAAGGAATGCCAAAAACAAAAACAAATTAGAAAGTACAATGGCTCTCCCAGTGCCGTCTCAATTGCTTCCTGCTAATGTTGATTTTCGTCTTTCGAAATTTGTGACACCTACTCATTATGACTTGCATTTGAATCCTGACTTGAAAACTGGACTTTTTAATGGAGTTGTGAAGATCGATTTGAATATTTCAAGTGAAACTGATGGTATCGCTTTACATAGCAAAGGATTGAATATTACGAAAGGTGTCTTCTTCCATAAAAGTGAAAATGGGAGTACACAGATTCCCATTTCCAAAATGTATAATGTCGAATCTTTCGAGTACTTTGTTGTCCAGTTTAGCTCGGTAATCAAGCCCGGAATATATATTTTAACACTAGAATATGACGGTGACATGAAGAATCGCATTATTGGACTTTATGAGAGTTCTTATAAACTGCCAAATGGTGATACTAGGTAAACATTTTTTAGGTCAATAAATTGAAAATTAGATGTAATATTGACTATTGGTTTTTAAAAATATGTATAGCAAGCCATTTTTTAGCGTCGCATATTCTTAGTTGTGTGAGAAGTTGTTTGTTCGTTTTACTGTCCGATTCCAGCTGCCTTGATTTCATTACAAATTTCATTTCTGTTTCATTGCCTTTTTTTAGGAAAATTGCAACATCTAAATTCGAGCCGACTTATGCCAGACAGGCTTTTCCTTGCTTCGATGAACCTGCTATGAAGGCAAGGTTTACTGTGACCTTAGTAAGGCCTAAGGATTACATATCTCTCTCAAATATGAATAAGGTATGAATTTTTTTCAATTAATAAGAATCAACTGTCCATTTCTTGAGATTTTAATAAATTAATAACATATTTTTGTTTGGATATTCATGAATAGCAATGTATTTTGTGTTTAGTAAAAATGACTTGAAATTACCTTATTTGAAAACATAAAGTAAACATAAACATAAAGTACAGTAATTATTAAAGACATAAAACGTATTGCTAAAAATGTAACACGAAATTATAAAATTCAAAATATTCCTCGAGTTTTGGCAAGATGAAAATACTAAAAATATGTTTTCTAGGAATCTCCCATTTTGCAAGTACTATGGTTATTCTTAAGTCAGCAGTTATGTGTTCAGGTAGACTAAGAATTGGATACATGAACTGCTGTATTAATTAAATTAGTAAATTAAAAATCGACTTAACTAACTATGTTCTTTGGGCAGAATTTTAAAACTCTTTTTGCAATCATTTCTTGTTTTTTCTATTAGCTGATTTAAGATTTTAATACCGTTTAAAAAGGGGTAAATTACGTATACTTAGTACCTACTTATCGATAGTTAAAGTTTTTTTTATCTGATTATTAATAATTAAATTAATCTACTATTATTCAATTTGATAATAATGATTATTATTGTCTTCCAATATCGAAGTTTCTCATAATCACTCTTAAAATTTTACTTATCAATCTCTTCATAAATAATTTTGTCTAGAAGGATAATTAAATGAGTACCTATTCATTATTCTTCGATTAGATAAAAACATCACATTTATAAAAGTACAATGCATTATGTATGTTTATTACTTATTTAGTTATTCAACACTTTATGTACAATTAGCTATTCCACAGTTTGCTGTAGTATTTAACTAATAGGGCCGATAGAGCTAACATTTACATGCCATAAAATAATATGTAAATATAGTATAGTTTGTTTTTGCTACATGTGAAATCTATGGATTTATTTAGGCTCACCGAACTATAACCATATATTTCACATGTAACAAAATGGTGGACGGCCTATTCTCACCAATGATTTGTTAATCCACTTACTTTTTTTCTTTTTCTCTTTTTTCAATTGAAAAGAAACATTTGAGTTCTTATGGTACACTTACTCAAATATTGAAATTTTGGGTTTCCTTTCAAATAGTCAAAAATAACTGTGCCAGAAGGCAGGAAACAAGTTGTGCTGGAGTGGGATTCGAACCTTGAGATTCTAATCTGGAATCCTCGAATCTACCACTAGACCACACCCCGGTTAAATTGTTTGTTTTATTTTTGGTAAGTTTTCAAAATGCAAAGAGGCAATGACTTAATTTTCTGTAAAATTATACCATTATTTTTAATTTAAATTTAAATAATTTTTTTTTTATATATCGACGCCTCCTACGTATAATATCGCAACCCACAAATTGTCAATTTTGAGTTTTTGGTGGATTTCGTCTGTATTTAACTATATCTTTAATTCTACCAAAACAAAAAAATTATTTTGCCAATAATAAGGGCTGTTTGGGGCGTATTTTGTCTTATCTACAACAAATCGGCCATCTACAACAAGGCGGCCTCCGTAGCGTAATGGCTAAGACGCTGGACTCACGATATGGAGTTCCGGGTTCGATTCCCGGTGAGAACTCAAAAAAATCAAAAGTGTGATTTTTCTCAAGCCTGGGTGTTTGTGACGTTGTTCCCCTCTGTAATTGGGCCTCCTGGCCTGTTGAGGTGGTTAAAAATAAAAAAAATGCATACGAACGAAAATATTTTCAAATGCTCCTCCTGTAAAATCGCGTATAAAAAAAAGATGGAAAAGTTTTATAGGTTATAGTTGATACAAATTATTATCATCGGTACAATGCCAATATTCCGAATCTATAAAAATGCTGTTTTAAAACATTTAGCTTAAAATTAGTAAGTACCTCTCATAAACCAGTTAATTATTTTATTTAAAACTGTGTATAAGGGCTTATTGCTTTTAAGCAATATCTTCTAACCAACCCATAGTTATTTTAGTGATAATCATTTATTGTATCGAGTATTGGTGGAAAGACAAATCCTTAAAATTACATTGCATTATTTACAAGATTAATATACTTACTAAAATATGACCTCGGGAAATGAAAAAGAGGAAAGAAGGAAAGGGATAGGAAAGAGGATGAATGAAGGATTATTTAAGTAGCATAAAATAATTACCAGGTTGTTAGCTATGATAATAAGTATCTTGTGTTATAATTTAAATTGGTTTATAATTTCAATTTCTGAACTCAACATTTCGAATAGATGTTTTACAGATTTGCAACTTTGGCGGTGAACTGACGATACATGGAAACCTTTTTTATGTAGATAATTTAAAAAATATATTTTTTCAGGTGGAAACAGGCATTGCAGTTCCAGATCGTCCCGATTTATTACAAGACAAATATGCAGAAAGTGTTCCTATGTCAACATACTTGGCTTGTTTTATAGTTTGTGATTTTAAATCCGAAACGCAAATTGTAAATACAAACGGAATAGGAACTAACTTCACATTTACTGTGTACGCTACAGCAGCACAGTTGGAAAAAGTTGCTGTCCCATTGGATATCGGAGTTAAAGTCACAGAATATTACATCGATTATTTCAAATTGGCTTATCCATTGCCGAAGCTGGGTAATTTTCTTTTTTATTAAGATTACTTTGTAATAAAATACAGGTGTAATATTTGTCTCCCGCATTAATAGAATGCAGAATATCGCCGCCCGAGTGCTAAAGTATCCAATTGACCATTTTTAGTGAAATTGAGTTGTAAATGCAGTATTGTTAAGAATGTAATTCTGCGTCAAATGATGCGTCAATTTTCCGAAATAAACTTTATTGCATACAAATAAAAGACACTTATTCTAAATTCAGTGCTTAAATCTCCCGAGCTCTTGTCCAATAAACAGGTTGCGTTTATCCAAATACAAACTAATCGAGGGAGAAACTACCATATTATTTTTGTGTTTATTATAACTCTGTAGATTCCTTAGTCAATAAATAAATAAAAAATTACATAATACACGTATTATTACTTTATTTCAAAGAAAATAAAGTAACATGGCATGAAAATGTAAAATCGAGTTTTTTTTTTTTTTTTTGAGAAATCTGCTTATTTTGGAATAAATTGTGCCACAAAAATTAGGCGAACCAGGTCATTGTATGGGCCTGTTTCCCATATCGAAAATTTATTGTTAAGTTATGGGTAACATTACAGCACCCTGTATATGGCTCAATATGGCTCTTAAAGAAAACTACCACCAAAGACGCGCGGTGGAAACTTATTCAATTCCACTTACTACTCTATCTCCATTGTCATAATTTTCACAGTGCATCTTTTCTCTATCTCCATTTATAAAGTTGAAAATAACGTCTATAAATGTGTTTTTTCAAAATATTTTTAATTCATCGGTTCAATCATGACTCTAGTGAAGACTTTGAAACATTAAAAATATATGTAAATATGTTTTAAGGAAGATATTCAATAAAAACCTTCTCTTGTAAAATGTTGTTACTGGTCGATAGAGTACTTAAGCACTCAGGCAACGATATGTAGAATGTAGTCAGTGATTATCACAGGTCGGTCACAGTAAAATCAGGAACTTGCTTTGTATTGTCTCTCCATCAAATAATTTCTTTTAAATGTTTGAATTTCTTGCCCTGGTGCTTCTAAAATTATTTGCCATCTAAAGAGCGTCAAGATTTCTCTGTTTAAGAGCCAAAATCGCATATTTAGTAAGATTATTCATCAAAATATTTTCCCTGTCAGATATGATTGCGATTCCCGACTTTGTATCCGGAGCTATGGAGCATTGGGGACTCGTAACATTCAGAGAGACGAACCTGCTGTACGATCCTAAAACTACTTCGCCCGCTAATCATCAAAATATTGCTCGAGTTGTGGCGCATGAAATCTCACACATGTGGTTTGGAAATCTCGGTAAGTTGCCCTTAATAGAAAACTATTTTCCTCCACATATAGGAACAAGTGGTGAGGTTAGCATATTGGACCGCCATGCATGGGGTTCGATACCTGACAGGATCAATATTCAATCTTTTTTTCAATATGGTTTTCACATTAAAATATTTCACGTACCTACAATACCTCAGACTGCACTTAGTTTGGTACGATACGGTATGGTAAGAAAAAAAGAAACAGTAATTCAAAATGATCATTAAGTCATCTTTAGGTTGTTTTAATCTTTTATGAAATATTTTGGTAAACATCGTAAAATTCTTAAAAACTTATGTTTTTTTAAATAACATAATATCAATTATTTTCATCACAAACTTTAGCTATAAGTTTTTTAAGACTTTTTCATTATTTTTAGTGGGTCTTTTAACTTGTAGAAATACTAGATAAATTGATCTATATAAAAACTTAAAATATTTAATAAATACTGGGATTAGTCCTTATTCCTATTTTGCAATAAAGGTGCTAACTTCAAATTAGACGACTAAGAATAAGACTGAAGACGAATGAGCTCAAATTCAATGAAGTAATTTTTTATTTTATTTATTTATTTATATTTTCGGAAAAAAACTATTTTAAATACATAGATAAGCATAAATAGGGATTACAAGCAGTAAAAATAAGTGACGGAACATTAAATTGGTGAAGCTAAGACAGTTAGAATAAAATGTGGACACACTCAAAACAGGATCGGGTCTACTTCAGTGAATGTTTAAATCTTGATAGACTTACACCGAAGAAGTCCAAATCCAGTCTTGAGTTTACAATACGACACAATCGAGACAATGGGGCATGAAAACCATAGTTAGATAATGTTTTTGTTCTAGTTACTATGGATTGGTGGAACGAGCTATGGCTGAATGAAGGTTTCGCTTCGTATATGCAGTACAAAGCACTGGATAATATCTTAGAGGGCTGGGAAACGGTAATTATCACACTAATAAAATACCTTTCTGCTATAACCCCATGTTATTGTACCCATATTACAGTATTAATATGTTGAGTGCACTTATTTATTTCTGGATATTTATAATTCTACTATACATACTTTGTATTTAAGTTTGTTTTTCAGTCTTAGTTTTGATTTCAGTTGGATCAATTTATAGTTGCTAATACACACAGTGTTCTTGCCCTCGATTCCACCTTATCTTCTCATCCTATTGTACAGAAAGTCGATACTCCCGATGAAATAACGGCCATATTTGATGCTATTTCATACAATAAGGTAATTTCGATATGCTAGAATTATTATTGATTGAGTTGGAATTCATTTTATAGAATTCCGTATTATATTATTTAAATGAAACTCGATTTTGACTCTAATTGTTGATTTTCATTTTATGACAATTGTTTCACCTTGTTAGGGCATTTTCAAACTGTGGCGTTGAATACATCAGCATCTTATTATACAGGGTGTAAGAAAACTCGATGTACAAGCGGGAAGCCAGTGAATCTACAAAATATTTGGAGTCGATATTGTAGAATAAATTTTTTTGATTTGACCCTTAGTTTTCGAGAAAATTGAGTACTAAGTTGATTTTTTTTTCGAATTTTTTTGCAAATTGTTATCAAATATCATGTATTTACTCAAATTAATACTATCCATAAGGAAAACAAAATTAAAAAACGTGTTTTAATAAGAATTTGAGCAATTTTACTTAATCTGCCATACTTATGAAAACTTTTGTGAGAAGAAACAAAAATTATTTTTTCAAGCTCATATTACACAATCGTCTCCAAATACGATGTAAATTCACAGGTTTCCCGCTTGTGCATCGAGTTTTGTTACACCCTGTATATAATTTTATGAAGTTAAGAATAGGAACATCTGTGGATTTTTAACTAATTCACAATAAAAAATAACTAATAGAACCAAAATCGAGTTTGAATTTTAGTATTCATCATCGTCAAACATTGAGGGTCCTGGCTGCCTCTATGAAATGTATCCACCAGCATTTCTCTCTAGTTTCTAATGTCCAAGAATGCTAATCAGTTCCTATCCACGGAATCCAACCATGACCCGGAAACCACACAAAATCCACCATTGTTTAGGCCTTCTGCCTCTTATTCTAGAGCTTCAAGAGTGAAGTTTGAAAGAAGAATTCCTGTTTTTTTACAGAGACATGTTATGTTAGCTAGACCAGTGATTTCAAAGAGAATTGACAAAATTCTATGTTCCATTTGTGTTTTGCAGTGAAAAAAGACACGTCCATTGGGAGGAACTCACTATGTCTATCTTCCACTATCCAATACATTCCAATCGCTTTGTTCCCTCTTACAAATTTGAATAGAGAATAAGAGAGAAAGGATGATTGATTGTTTTGTAATTTTACAGAATATTTCACAAATGAACATTTCCTTTTAAACTAAAGATGTCTTGAATTAATTATTTAAAAATACGTAAAAAACCAATACTTATCATCTTATTTTTACGATATTTAAGAACAAAAGTCGGCATTTTGACAGCTGTAAACACGCCCGATGCCAGACAAGTCTCGTTTCATACTAATTGATTTTAAGTCAATTTACTTAATATTCTTATAATAAGTAACGGAAGTAAATAGCTTGTCTATGTAAATAAACATCATTGGCTTATTATCCTTGGTTTTAAATCTAAAAGGAATCATAACTTTGTTAATGTTTGCTTTAGTTCGGATTTGACGTTAATGAGCAGATCCTTAAACAGATTTTTAAAAAAATTGATTAAAATTCAAAACAATAAAAGATGGGTAATATATACATATATGTATATATAATTTTATCGACTTTAGATGACTAATAATTTTTTTTATCTCAGGGAGCTGCCGTTCTACGAATGTTGGAGAATTTTGTTTTGTTGGCGAAGAAGACTTTAGACTAGGAGTGTCTAAGTACCTTACAAAATACTCATTTAAAAACACCGTCACACAGAACTTATGGGATGAGTTGGCCCTTCTGTTTGAACTTAGGAACCCTGATCACAATTTGACGTATGTTACGTTCTTTATACAAGGTGTAACAAAACTCGATGTACAAGCAGAAAACCAATGAATCTACATCGTATTTGGAGACGATTGTGTAATATGACTTTTTAATCTGAGCTTGAAAAAAAATTTTTTTTTTCTTCTCACAAAAGTTTTCATAAGTATGGCAGATTAAGGATAAACGATCCGAAACGATCCGAAACAGGGTTAGGCGTTTTGGGTTTTAAATGTGTAATTACTTATATTTCTATGATAAAAAAATGTTTTTTGCTACTCAACATAATGATGTTTCCTGTGATTAAAAATTTTCTCTTAAGTACTATATTTACGTCACAAAAAATTCGCGAATTTTATGAAAAACTCTCGAATAGCGTTGTGGCGTTTAGGCCGGCGTTTCTTTATTAGTGACACCTCATTTCTAAAAGAATACCAGTTTATTAAAAATATAATTATTCATCCTGTAATCAAAAATAATGGCAAAAAACAATTTAGTTTTTCCGCAATACGTTGTCAAACAGACGCTATTTTTTTTGAAGATTTTTTCATACAAATTACTATTGTAAGATTTGTTCGAATCAGTAGCCGATTCAAAATTCAAAAGTCATTCGCCATTCGGCTTTCGGACGGGAAGGTCACGTCCGTTGGTCCTAAAATTCAAAATGCGTATACGTACACAAACACCAGTGGTTTCAACCATTGGTGATAAAATCAAGTATTTTAATGTTATATTTTATTTGATAGAAAACAACAATTTTAATGTTTTTATATTATTCTGTGTCAGTTTTTTTCCTTCTTCCAGCTACAAGAATCTTTATATTTATGCTATTACTACTTTTCCTTATCCGCACCCAACGGTACAGCAATACAGTGTATATTGACCATTTTATTACATGGAGAAGTGTTCTTTATTGAGAAAATAAACATAACATTAGAAAACAAAAAATAATGCCGTCCCGATAAACCGCAATTTTGCCGTTTGTCATCGGGAGCCATGAAGGTAGGATGATCAGTCTTACGCTTCAGTACCAGTCCAAGGTATCGCACATGAAATATTAATATGAAAATAACATGTAAATAAATATTTCATCTTGACGGGAATCGAACCCGCGACCCCATGCACGGTAGCCAAATGCGCTACCACTATGTTACGAGGCGGACATGGGGAGCATATGGACTCGCACAATTCCCGAAAGATATATATTCTATTTGTAGAATGCCAAATTATTTTTCTTGTTTTTTTTTTAATAATTATCATCACCATTACATAATTTCTTCCCATGTAGAGCATATGGATTTTTTTAAATTCCGAAATGGCGGGCGCACCTTTTTTTCATTAAATAATGTGGGGTATCGTTTTAAAGGGTTTTTAAGGGCCCTGATTACGAATCTTGCGTTTATTTTTTATTCCAAGATGGCGGACATCACTTTTTTTTCAAAAATGATGTCGCATATCGTCTAAAAGGTTTTCAGGGGGGCCTGATTTAGAATCTAGCGTTTATTTTTTATTCCAAGATGGCGGACACCACTTTTTTTCAAAAAATGATGTCGCATATCGTCTAAAGGGTTTTCAGGGGCCCTGATTCGAATCTAGCGTTTATTTTTTATTTCCAAGATGGCGGACGCAACTTTTTTTTCAAAAAATGATGTCGCGTATCGTTTAAAAGGGTTTTTATGGGCTCTGATTTCGAATATAGCGTTTATTTTGGATCCAAGATGGCGGATGAAACTTTTTTTCATAAAATGATGTGGGGGTATCGTTTAAATGGTTTTCAGGGGACCTGATTTCGAATCTAGCGTTTATTTTTAAATAAAAGATGGCGGACGCAACTTTTTTTTCATAAAATGATGTTACGTATCGTTTAAATGGTTTTCGGGGGCCCTGATTTCGAATATAGTGTTTATTTTCGGATCCAAGATGGCGTACGCAACTTTTTTTCATAAAATGATGTGGGGTATCATTCAAAGGGTATATTTGGGGCTCTGATTTTCGAATCTAGCGATTATTTTTTAATCCAAGATGGTAGAAACGCCCACTTTCTTTCATAAATTGATGTGGGGGTATCGTTTTTAATGGTTCTCGGGGCTCTGATTTCGAATTTAGTGTTTATTTTTCAGATCCAAGATGGCTGACGTACCTTATTTTCAAAAAATGATGTCGCATATCCTTTAAAGGGTTTTCAGGGGCCCTGATTTCGAATCTAGCGTTTATTTTCAGATCCAAGATGGCAGACGCAACTTTTGAAGTTATACTTCTTTTGCGCCCGTTAGACACTTTGGGGTGGGATGTTGGTCGAGAAACCGCGTCACGCTGATGTTTTTAAGAGAAAATGGCGCTTAAGAGAAAATGGCGCCACAGTCACTGATGCTTGTATCTGATACTTGTTTTGATACAAGTATCGATACTTTTATTGATAGAAAAAATAACTGATAATGATAATATAGGTGTATAATATAATATAATAATGAAGTCACGTATAATATATTGAATATAAATATGAGAATTGAATAATATTGAAAAATGTCTTATATTTCATTTATATATCCTGTCTGTTTGTGTGCGTGAGTGGGTGTATGAGAATGGCCAAAGAAGTATTAACTTCCACCGGTGTGGTCCAACGCGCACACCGATTTTTTATTTTCATAAAATGATGTTGGGGGTATCGTTTTAAAGGTTTTTAAGGGCCCTGATTACGAATCTAGCGTTTATTTTTAAATCCAAGATGGTGGACGCCACTTTTTTTCAAAAAATTATGTGGGATATCGTTTTAAAGGGTTTTTAAAGGCCCAGATTACGAATCTAGCGTTTATTTTTTAAATCCAAGATGGCGAACGCCACTTTTATTTAAAAAAAAAAAAATGTGGGGTATCGTTTAAAGGGTTTTTTAAGGGCCCTGATTACGAATCTAGCGTTTATTTTTAAATCAAAGATGGCGGACGCCCACTTTTTTTAAAAAAATGATGTCGCGTATCGTTTTAAAAGGGTTTTCCGGGGCCCTGATTTTCGAATCTAGCGTTTATTTTCGGATTCAAGATGGCGGACGCAACTTTTTTTCATAAAATGATGTTGGGTATCGTTTTAATGGTTTTTATGGGCTCTGATTTCGAATATAGCGTTTATTTTTGGATCCAAGATGGCGGACGCAACTTTTTTCATAAAATGATGTTGGGTATCGTTTTAATGGTTTTTATGGGCTCTGATTTCGAATATAGCGTTTATTTTTGGATCCAAGATGGCGGACCGCAACTTTTTTTCATAAAATGATGTTGGGTATCGTTTTAATGGTTCTCGGGGGCTCTGATTTCGAATTTAGCGTTTATTTTCAGATCCAAGATGGTTGAATTACATTTTTTTCATAAAATGATGATGAGTATCATTTTTAGGTAACGAGGTATGGACAAAAACGGAATACGAGGAAATATCAAAAAATACTTCTACAAGACTATCTACTTAATAGAAAAAAATGAACGTAAAAATGAACAAAACCCTAAGCGACGAGAAGTCTCTAGAAACCATGAGTCGCCCAAGGGTTAATTCTTGGACCAAATGAGAATTTTAATATACCATAGTCAAAAAAAATTTACCCAATATTGCGAAATGTATTTGTTTGCCAGATGATACAGCCTTAATAATGGCGAGTGATGATGCGTTAATAATGAGGTAATGAGTCATAAGCCCTGTAAACGCCTAGATATCCATATTCCCTTTCCAAACTTATCGTCTCTGTTGAGATGTCAAATTGTAATTATTAGCCCGTAATGGATGAAATCCAGTTTTTGTTTACAAGTATTTGGACACAGTCAAAATGTTGTTTATTTTATTATTGATTGATTGAATATCCATATTCCCGAATTTGTAAAAAAATCTACTTTATCTTTGTAGAGATATAACAATGAAATATATACCAACTCCCGTCATGGAATAAACCCAGATTTGTGTACAAGTATTTGAACACACCCAAAATGTTGAAAGACTAATTAAAAATTGGGAATTCATCAATATGGTCCTGTTGCGTTTTCCGTTACCGTTGGATTTAGTTATTTATTTTTTGATGTTATTGAAATCAAAACCTAGTGAGACACCTGACAGCAGAATATTTGATAAGAATTTGCCAAAAAAAAAATCGAAAAAAAAATCAACTTCCTACTCAATTTTCTCGAAAACAATGGGTCAAATCAAAAAATTTTCTTCTACAAAACCGACTCCAAATTAATCTACATAATTGTAGATTCACTGGTTTCCCGCTTGTACATTGAGTTTTGTTACACCCTGTACCTATAACACCCCCACAGCTATTTCTGTTTGGCCTTTTAAGTCCAGTTGACTTCTAATTTAAAAAATACATGTATTACTAAACAAAAACTTAGTGTTACATACCAAATGTTTTATTTGTAATGAATAATTTCTTGACTGTATGACACCTAGCGATGCATTCTGTATTGATATATGTATTTATATTGCCAAGGATGGCGGTAAGGAATGCAAATATCAATAGCATCTTTAATCAAATATCGCTATAAGAATATGCAAGTAATCATTTTCAAAATTTGGATTGCACTTCCTTCTTTCTTTCTTTTCTCAAGACGGACGGAAATTGAGACTTGTAGGCTTCATTGTGCTAGCATTTCTCTTGTTTATACTCATCAATTATATTCCAATTATTGTCGTTGAAATCTCTTTATTTATACATAAATATCGAATATTCTGTACATTTTAGATATATCATGGATACATGGACTAGACAGATGGGTCTCCCAGTGTTGAATGTTGTAGCTAAAGATGCCACCACCTATACTCTAACCCAGAAGAGATTCCTCGCAGACCCGGATACTAAACCAGAGACTCCATCTGAATACAAGTATGAAATGTTTAATTTATTAATACTCTTTTTTGTTGTATTAATCCTGGATAATGGTTTCCGAGATGTTGCAAACCAATCCCCAGGTTTAAGACTACTATTCCAAGGCTTAAGGTTTAAGACTACTATTCCTGAATTTTTAAAATTATTCAAATTTTGTGAGGGAACAATGTTTTTTTTTGTAATTTATCTTATTGTAAAATTGATTTATTATAAATTATTATAAAAATATATTTTTTCTCTATTGTTCGCTTTTTCCAAGCATATTTAGTCCGGTGTCCGCTGTTACATCGTTTGCAAGATGATCACTATTGCATTATTTATAACAGGTTTTTAGAGCATATTGACGTGATAACGTCTAATAAATCGATGAACGCCGGCTGCACACAAGAAAAAGCACGACTCATTGTCACGTTCCGCCTGAGCCGAGTATGCAAGCGAGAGCGCGGAACAAGCGATAGAGAGGCACGATCGGCCTAAGCGTTCGGTTTGTGACTCATCTATCTCTCTTCTACTCCATCGGCCGATGCGTCCGAGTAGAAGGGAGACAGCAGCAGCACACAAGCTACAAAGTGAAAGTGAAATTAACATGCAAAAAAATGTTAATTTATGGAAAAAATTGCAATTTTCATTTAACTCCTGCTTTGTATTTTACAAAATCATGATAATTCAGTAATAATAATTCAATTCAATTCATAAAAGTACGCTATTTTTCATCAATGTTTTCTTATGACGTTATCACGTAAAATTATCGTCCGTAAACCGACTTTACAGACAGCCAAAAGTTTTTTTTTTGCAGAGATAGCTAACTATTTCAGCTCCATTTATATGTACTTAAATTAAATTTTTATTTTAGTGATCGTTGGTATATTCCTGTGACATATAGACTCGTAAATGGTGAAGAAAAAATTGTATGGTTCTCAGACAAGAGTCAAAGTGGTAAGTACTACCTACAGTATTCGGGAATAAACAATACTCATTAAACTTAAAAAAGACAAAGGATGGTCACACGCCCCACTCTGTTTCTTCAATTTTCTCCTTGAAATTTAGTTCTAGAGACTCATTTTAGATATCTACCAGAAGCATGTTTGTATTATCTTATTTTTTTTATATTTTAATCCTTTTTCATTGAGAGAAGGGTTAGTGCCGGAAACAGAGTTAATGGTGCCTTGAAATCGATAGTGGCAAATAAGAACTTATCGAAAGAAGCAAAATTGGCAGTTCACAACGGAGTTCTGGTACCAACCCTTATGTATGGTAGTGTAGTGTGGTGTTGGAAAAAGAAGGATGAAAGTAGACTGAATGCTGTTGAAATGCGATCTCTCAGGCGAATGTGTGGTATAGGTGTACAAATGTCGAAATTAGAGCAGATTGCAAGGCTAAGATAAGCATTATCGACAAAATTAAAAAAGGCTTTTACGATGGTTTGGTCATGTGGAGTGAATGAGTGATGAAAGAATGGCTAAAAGAAGTTTAAATGCAAGTGTGCCTGGATGTAGAAGCTGCGGAAGGCCGAGAAAGACATGGCTTGACCAAGTACGTCAAGTACTTGAAAGTGGTCATGTGAAAAGTCGGAATAATCGGCGTATTGTGACGCGGTGAATGGGGTGTGAGGAGGGGGTGGCTGTTACGTGGGGATTAAAGAGAGAAATGAGCTCCCCCACCATTTTGGTGAGAAGAAATAAAAATAATCAAAACAATTTTGCATCTCAGAATTTGACTTGAGCCCCTCTTCCACCCAACCCATTCATCGATCCACCAGCCATCTCAGTCGGTAGACTAAAGAAAACAAAATGCTCAAAAAATAATATATATGAGACTCAATCCCCAAAGTCTCAAATTACGTCATCCATTCGTACCCTGAAGATGGGATGTTGAACTAGAGTGAAACACTGCTTTATGTTCGATACAATAAATATATTTCATAAAATAAACACAGAGTTAATAAAGAGATAATAATCCATGCAAGTATACTATTTCGCTGTGCGCTTCAAGCACCTCAGACGCAAACCAACAAAATATTCGGCGGATTTCCACCTTACAATCAAACCAAAGAAACCTCCCCTTATACTATCCATAAGATGGCTGTATTAAATAATATTTCTTTTAAACAATTAAGCACCTAATTTAGTTGAAACAAAGAATAAAGTTAATTTGAATATTTACTGATTTTAATTTCTCTAAAATTCCATTACAACATGGAGGATGTTTTACTATATGAGATTTTCTACTAAGTAGGTAAATAATGCGTCTTGGCGCATTCTACAATTTTCTGGCTATAAACATATTGGGCAAATTTTAATATTCTTAAGGAATGGAAAGCATTATCAAATTATTCTAAACGATGATTTCCAATATGAAAATAATCACATGGATTGACCCATAGCTAAACGACCGACGACACATCACTTCAACCGATTTCGTAAAAACATGATGACAATCTTGAATTTTCCCGACTTCTTCCGTAGACTTGAACTGGCGCGTGGTTTTGGCGCCATCCTTTCATCCGGCTATAACGGGGGGTCCATCAGCGAATCATCGGATATGTTGTGCTTGATGCAAGCACCACAAGCGTTTCAGTTGGGGGGGAAGATCTCCTCATCATCGAGCGCGAGTTTACTCCGCGATATGCTCACATCATCCTAACCTCACATTCCTCGTGGCGGTGTACCATCGTCAATCTTTCACGGGATTGACATCAAATTATAAAATGATATACAGAAGTTCTTTTGTATCACAAGAACTCAAAATGGTGGAGGTTGTGGATATTTAATAAAATAAAAATAAAAGATGAAAATGGAAATAATAAAAAAAAGGATTCCTGTAGAATGAATAACGCAATCAGTAACGGAATTCAGATTTCTGTGAGTAGCTTATTACGGGTAATAGGATTCATGACTTACATCGTATGATGAATCCTTTTATTTTAGCGTGCTGGTATACAATAAATACTTTGACGCTCCTGGCCCGCCATCTTGCTTGCTCGTCAAAGGCTCAAGACCAAAAGGTACTTGGCGAATTAGTATTGCCAGCGCTCGTAAGCTATTGACAGAAAAAAAATAGGTACTGTGTTCGAATAAATTTGCAGTACTTGTCTAGTGCGCATTCGCACTGTGACGCCTAATTATATTATAAAAAATGTCCTTCCTGTTAACGATTCTATATTTTAATTTGAGTTGTAATAGAAGCAAACTTCTATATTATGATTACAAATTAAATGTATGCTTTTTGTTATAGTGGAAATAAAAGTTGTTGCAAGTAATGACCTTTTCAAAATAAACAACGATCAAGTTGGTTACTACCGAGTCAACTATTCTCCAGATATGTGGGATAAGTTTATTGAAGAGTTAAATAATAATGCATCCAAGGTACTTTAAATAATATAACACAAAAATTGCACATTTTGTAAATGTAAAGGGTTTTGCGTAAAAACTTAACATTCAGTCTTCCGTTATTGTTTAAACAGAGCTGAATTTATTTAAATAAAATACATTGTTTGTATTATAGTTTTAAAAAATTAAAGAATAATTTCGCATACATACAAAATGGTCCATGATTGAGATGAAGAATTATAAATGACACAATAAAACAAGGTCTTTCTGATCTTTCTGCGGTAATGCTAAAAAGCCATTTTGCTAAGAACTGTCAAAATGTCGCTCAGCGCCCCAATTGAGAAAATAATGATTTATAATCCAGAGATCGTCGGTTCGAATCCCCACTTCGACACGACTCGATTCCTATTTTCAAGCACAAGCCGCTTAGGCTTTATTGAAAATAGTATTTACAAATTGAAATATGTGCAAATATCATAAGATTGCATAGATTTCTTTTTAAATTAAAAAAAAAAAAAAAAACATAAAGGGAATCAATATTAAATGAAATGCTGTTTTAAAAATGTCTAATTTTATTATATGTGTTTTTTAGTTGACCAAATCGGATAAAGCAAATCTTCTGAATGACGTGTTTAGTTTGGCAGAGGCCTCAGAAGTCAACTTCACAACAGCATTAAATGTTTCTCTTTATTTGAAGAACGAAATTGCTTATGTTCCGTGGGCTGTTGGGTCTTCCGTATTCTCCTCATTGAAGAGAATTCTCTCTAATTCCATGGGATTTTTGGATTTCAAGGTATATTTTTAATGATTATAAAGGTATATTTTTGAGTACATTTTTAAGCGCTTCAAGGGCGTTTAACACATAAAATTTAAAATAAATATTTTACTTCCTCATAATACAGGGTGTAACAAAACTCGACGTACAAGCGGGAAACTGGTGAATCTACATATTTGGAGACGATTGTGTAATGTAACTTTTTAATCTGAGTTTGAAAAAAAAGTTTTTTTTCTTCTCTCAAAAGTTTTCATAACTATGGCAAATTAGGTAAAATTGCTCAAATTCTTATTAAAAGGCGTTTAAATTTTTTTTTTTCTTTATGGATATTATTAATTTGAGTTAATACTTGATATTTGATAACAATTTGCAAAAAAAAAATCAACTTCGTACTGAATTTTCTCAAAAACTAAGGTCAAATCCAAAATCGACTCAAAATATGACTTATGATTTACTGGTTTCCTGCTTGTACATCGAGTTTTGTTACACCCTGTATATGATGAGGAAAATTGAAATTATTGTGTACATGAATTAAAATTCACTGTTTTTACTGTTTTCTTCATTAACTGCGCAAGTACTGAAATTCGGCGATCAAATTTTTTTAGTGGTAGACTGCATCATGTGCATAGGTACTTAAAGACGTTAATTTTGAAAATGTGATTTTTTAAATTGATACTAAATTTTAACATTTGTCTATCAGGTACTAAAGCGCATAAATGTTTTGTAATCTAGTTTTTCATTTGTGAGTTGAATACAGTAAGTACATTTTTTTTGCATTTATCATCTATGATAATTTTAACAAATTGTTTTTCAGACTTACGTAAGAAGTCTATTAGAAGAGCCATATAAATTTGTGACTTGGGATGCTACTGATAAAGAACTACACGTTACAAGGTATTGAAATGTTTTTTTATCTAACCTCACACTCATTGAGACAAATAAATACCTGAATAGTTTTTATTCGTTTTACACTGATTGTTATTCTTACAGCTTATTACGTTCTACCATTTTGTCTCTGGCTTGTTCCGTCGGCCACGAAGATTGTCTCACCAAGGTTCAAACAAAGTTCAAAGAATGGTTAACTGGAAAAACTGAAATTGATGCAAATATAAAAAATGTGGTGTTTTATTACGGTAAGTTATTAACCATCTTGCTAGATGATTGACTTGTTGCGTATAACATGTAGGTTGCTCGGTGATGTTATAACTGAAAAAAACAGCACAGACACCCCCAGGATTGAGGAAAATCACTTGGTTTTTGATATCTACTATACGAGTGCCTGGTCGAGTTATCCGTAGTAATGAACTATTTTACTGCAGCCAATCATTGACAAATTACAGTGCAAACTCATCTATACGACGAATGCACGCACTGGCAAACAAGTATGCTAATAATATAGATGTTTTCAACACTAATCTAGTTCATTTTAGGGAGCAGTGTCTGGATGCCATCTCTGGCGGTAATGAATAGTGAGTGTGCTATTTGCAACTTGCTCCATTTCATTTTATATTGCATTATTATTATCTTATTATATTTTTTAATGAACCATTTGTAACTTGCTCCAGTTAATATCAAATTGTATTTTTTCTTAGCATAAGTTTTCTAACCAAATTTAATATTCGTAAGTATTTTCTTTTTCGTTTTTGTTTCTAATTTTAAAATGTTTATGGAAAAGCCCCGTGGGCGTTAAAACAATAAAAAGAAAATAAAAAAAACTTTTGGTTGTCTGTAAAGTCGGTTTACGGACGATAATTTTATGTGATAACGTCATTGATGAAAAATAACATACTCTTATGAATTGAATTGAATTATTATTACTGAATTATCATTATTTTGTATAATACAAAGCAGGAGTAAATTGAAAATTACAATTTTTTTCCATAAATTTACATTTTTTGCACTCGTTAATTCAAATATTTGTTACTTAAATTATACAAATTAATTACAAGTAACAATGTGCTATTAACAATTAACGAGTGGAAGAAAGATAGATGCGTCACACACTTGACGTAATTACAACATTCCCCATTCCGCCTGTCATCTGACATCTGACAACCATGTATGACAAATTTTTGAAACTTGTATATATCTTAGGTGTAAAGAACTATCCGCTTGCGAGTTGTTATTTCGACAGATTTTCGAATTACTGACATCTATTGAGAATAAGTTAAAGTAATTTGTTTTTTTTTGGGCGATCTACATTATTGGTGTAAGTAAGGTTCGAATCTGAACTTTATTACCTACTAGCAGACGTCTGAAGATGTCTCTTCAATTTATTTTTACTTTTTTTATTTTAACCAGTAAATATTTTTGAACAACATTTTGAATGAATACAAATACTTGTAGACAAATTACTGGATTATAATATTATAATAATATTTTTAACTTCATTGTGCGTGAGATTTCTTTAAAAGAAATATTCTTACTGTGAATAAATTTACTGCCTTTAGGAATCGAAACCAACGGTGAAAAGGAATGGCTTGAACTTTGGCAAATTTATAAGAAGGAGACTGATGCACAAGAAAAGTCGAAACTCATGCAAGCTTTAGCTGCCTCGAGAGATCCTGTTATATTGCAAAGGTTAGTAACTAATAATGCTTGATTCTTATAACAGCAAATATTGTACCGCATAATGTACATTATTTCATAATATGAGGGGCCTTGTATCAAAACAACCTATCTACACCTTGGCTAATTTAACAGAAAGAGCGAAAAACTATGGCCGCTTACTTTTGACGCACTGTTTTTTTTTTTTTTTAAATAAAAAAAATTTTAAGGTCAGAGTCAAAAGTCAGAGACACATTCGACTCCAAATATGATTCCAATTCACCAGCTTTCGGGTTGTACTACGAGTTTGGTACACCATGTTAAAATAACATAACCTTATTCAAATCACAAATTGTAAATCATAAATTTAAATTTTCAGGCAAATACAATAATTACATATCTTTTCAATAATTATAATATTGTAACATATCTTCTCTGAGACAGGTGTGCAACACGCCACCTAGTAGAGAAGATATCAATAACAAAAATTAGTCTCACACACCATCTGTAATGAATAAGATATGTAATGTTAGGGACCATAATAAACAAATAAACAAATGTTGGATAGTAAAAAAAAAATATTACTGTTATTATTATTAATTACTATTATATTATGTTTTCAATATTTATTTTAGGTATTTGAACTTGGCTTGGGATGAAAAGAACGTACGAGGTCAGGATTACTTCTCAGTGATGCAGTACATATCCTCCAATCCCGTGGGAACATCCATCGTATGGGACTACTTTAGGGAGAACTGGGACAACCTTGTGAAGAGGTTCACCCTTAATAACAGAGTCCTCGGGACTACAGTTCCAGCTATCACCAGGAGCTTTTCTACCGAGTACAAGCTTAAGGAGGTAAATATAATCATGATTATTCATTTTAAATGCCTGCTCAAAACTGAGATGGAAAAATCACTGTAATTTATTAGCTACTTGATTAAAATAAAAATAATTGAAATTTGTTTAATATTTACTTTTTTTTAGATTTTTTTGTGTTTATTTTTCCTAAAATCAAATTCAAATAACAATAAAATCTTATCAAGGTCAATTGTGTCTATAAATTAGTGTATTTTATGCTTTACAGGGTGTAACAAAACTCGATGTACAAGCGGGAAGCTGGTGAACCTACATCGTATTTGGAGACGATTGTGATAACAATTTGCAAAAAAAAATAAAATAAAAAATACTTTGTACTCAATTTTCTCGAAAACTAAGGGTCAAATCAAAAAATTTTGTCCTACAAAATCCACTCCAAATATTATGTAGATTCACTAGTTTTCCGCTTGTACGTCGAGTTTTGTTACACCCTGTATATTGCATCTTCATTGTAAAATTTTTTGCTAGATCAAAAAACTGTGATTTATTTGATAAAATGGACCAGTGGCTAAATAAGGTACACATACCTGTAATAATCTGGTTTTAGCAATTTTTAAATATTTATCGAACAAAAAAAATATATAATTTTGCTGCTTGCTTGGAATTTAGCATCAGAGCATTTTTCACACTGAATACGTTTTAGATATCAACCAAAAGTGTTTGTACTGTCTTATTTTTTATATTTTATTTAACCTCAACCTCAACAGGCCAGGAGGCCTAATAACATAGGGGGAATAACGTCACAAACGCCCAGGCTTGAATAAAATAATTTTACATTTTTTTGTGTTCTCACCGGGAATCGAACCCGGAACCTCCGTATCGTGAATTTCAGCGTCATAACCATTACGCTACGGAGGCTGCCTTATCTCGTTTAAAAAAATAACATATAAAAAAAATAAGATTATGCAAACATGTTTCTTGTTGATAGCGAAAAAATCATTGCTCTAGTGTTAAATTTCAGGTGAGAAAATCGAGGAATACTATGGTATGGAATAGCGGCCGAGGTCACGTGGCATCGTTCCCTCTAAAAGGGAAAAGAAAAGCAATGATATTAAACCATGATCTAGGTCTAGGCAGACATAGAAATTTCACTAACTTTGGACTAAGAGTGATAATATCACTTGGTTCTTAAATGCTTGTCTTTGCTGTTTTATTATTCTCTTTTTTAGTAATGTCTGTATTAAAATTTTACCCAAAACTTCTTTATTTCAGATGGAAACTTTCTTTGAAAAGAATCCCGAAGCAGGAGCTGGTGCTGTACCCAGAGAGCAGGCAAAGGAGAATGTTAAGAATAATATCAAATGGTTGAAGACACATGAAGAAATCGTTAAAACATGGTTGGAAGGTCAAAATTAGTCTAAAGTTAGCTCAATAAATTCATGTTGCTGAAAAACTGAAAAAATCCTCTCGAATTTCTTATCTGCAATTTAAACATTTTTTTAAATGAATTTGGGAATCTTTATTTTTATAATTTTTTAAACATGAACCACATATTATGTTTGTTTTCTTTTCAACCTTTTTAAAAAGAAATACAATACATGAAGTAGCTTGCCTTTCAACACGTCAGTAGTGTGCAATCACCGGAAACATAAGAACCATATAAATTTTTCATAACATAAAATATTTTTTTTAAATTGAATGAACCAATCAGTTTTTTTTTGAAAAAATTAATTATTATTTTTTAATACTTCTTGTGAGTAATTTTTGGTTAGCTAAAATATCTGTTTTTTAATATTTTTAGAATATATTGTATAGATCAAATTCATATAAATGAAAAGCCATACAGTTATTTTTTGGGCTCTGTTTAATTTATGTTAGAATGATTAATGCTGTTTTTGATTTTTTTACTTATGTTAAAAAATATGCCTGAGATAAAGATGTTAAACGTTAATTATGTTAAAAATGTCTGAGATGTAAACTTTAATTATGTTTAAAATATCTGAGATGTAAACGTTAATTATGTTAAAATATCTGAGATGTAAACGTTAATTATGTTAAACATATCTGAGATCTAAACGTTAATTATGTTAAAATATCTGAGATGTAAAAGTTCATTACGAAGATCAGCAATAAAAGATGTTTTTACATATAATTGTTTTTATTTTGTTTGAAAACGTTTTATTTTATTTTATTTTAGTGCATAATATTTATCACATGTAACTAGTTATCACATAGAATTTGAAGTACTTACATACATACCTAAACATAATATTTGATAGAGAAATACAACTATTTGGCTAATTAATCAATTTGTTTATATTTCAGTTGTTTTTAACGATTTCTTAGCCTTGATATGGACGCAATACAAATAATCTCATAGCATCAAGTCTTGCTTGAACATTGATTTAAACTCACAGAGTTTGTAGTTAGATTTTTTATAACAAATGCTGCAATTCTGATTTCTCCATGACACTAACATAAGTTTATTTTTGTCATTTTTTTTCACTTTAAATGTTTCGGCATATTCTGTGTCATCTTCTTTCATATCCTGATCCCCCCACCAACAGAATTGCCCCGTGTGGTTGTGTTGGCTGTTGTAAGTTCCATCGCCCGTTCTCAGCGCTCGTTTCATGACGATTTCTTTCGGCACTATCTTCATATCGTAAGCCCAACCTGTAAACATTATGTCATTCAGGCCATCGATATACAAAAACATAAAACACTGTTATCTTAAAAATGCTGTTCCACATCTCGTACTAGATTATGTAGATTTTAAAGTAGAATCGTGCCAAAGACACAAAGAAAATGTTTTCCTGTTAAAAAAAATTGTTGATCGGCATTGTTGTTTTGACGTCGAAATTACATTTCCATAAAACAAATATTTTTAACTTGGATCAAGATTCATATTATTTAAAAAAACTTTACAAAATTTGGATTTGGGCATTTATACAGGCTTGTGACTAAAACTCGATGTACAAGCGGGAAACCATGAATTTCTACATCGCATTTGGAGTCGAATTGTATATATTGAATTTTTAATCTGAGCTTGTCTTAAAAAATTTTTTTTTCTTCTCAAAAGTGTTTCACAAGTACTTGGATCAAGATTAAGTAAAATTTCTCAAATTCTTATTCAAAACGCATTTTTTTAATTTTGATCTCATTTTTGGAAAACTATTAATTTGAGTTAATCTACAATGAAATTTGATAACAATTTGCAAAAAATTTTTAATCGAAAAAAAAAACAACTTCGTCTACTAAATTTTCTCAAGGTACTAAGGCAGATTAGATAAAAATCAAATATTCTATAAATTCGACTCTAAATATTATATAGATTTTCACTGGTCAAAGCTTGATACATCGAATTTTGTTACACCCTGTATTGATAATCTTGCTATGGATATAATAAAGCATAATATCTGGGTTTTCTCGAAAACCTATATTATGGAAAAAAGTTTTTCTAATCCCGTAGTCCAATTATTGTTATAATTTCCCAGCTCAGCTTGTACATCCGATTTTGTTAATCCCATGGGAATACATGCTATGGATAGTTGTGCCATAAAAACACATATAAAAAATAAACAAAAATCCCACCAAGGCATAGCCTGTTCGTGGGTATACTGTGAAAGTCAATGTGAATGTGTTCACACTCTTTCAAGCAGTATGCATGAGGCAAAAGAGAAAAAAATAATTAAAATAATACAAGATATTGATATATTTATACCAGAAGAAGAAGGGAAATAATTATAATATGTAAAATAAAAAATAACGTAGATTATCTTATTGTTATGGTCTTTATAGAAAGAATGATACTACCTTTACACTATGTATCCAACATTGTGTTAATTTTTTAAAAGATGAAAAATTTGGGAAAATTTGACAATGCCATTTTATTGTCAGTTAAAAAAGAATTAATTAAACTGGGGGCAATAAAATGTGCATGTCTCTGAGCAAGTCATGATTTACAATGTGGTATTTCTAGCAAAAAAGTTTTGGTGCCTAAATACATAATTTAAACATTGTAATAAATATATTCGTCTAATATTAATTGCTTCCATTATTTACAATTTTCTTTTGCAATTGCTCATAATCATATCCTAATTTATCACAGTATTGTCAATTATTTATGTTTTTGATTAAGTACCTACTCAATAATATAATTTTATCAATTATCGAAGTGGTTATTGGGGACAGTAAATAAAATAATTATAAAAATAACACGTTCACAAAACAGCGAAGGAGTGAAAAAATCCAATAAATTTACATGCAAAATCCAATATAGTTGCTTGGTCATTATGAATGACTGTAAAATAATATTAATTCATGCTTCCTATGCTCTTCCTTACTTCCTTTCCAGGATCAACATTATTTGAACTTGTAAGATATCTAGGTAAACAAGGGAACAGATGCGATTCAGCATGATAGTGTTGCGAACAGAAAATAACATAATTGGTACTAACTTTTCAAACGGCTTGTTGCCCCAAATATGTGCTGCGCTGTTGACTAGCCATGTCATGTTCAGGGATAGTGTGAACCTTGTTATTCCAGCCACGTACCAGGATACCATGAACTTCTCACCCCACAGGTACCATGGGATAATTGAAGGTATTATAAAACAACACAGCGGCATCAGTATACCATAGTATCTGAAATTTTAACTTTATTAACTTCAGGAATTGCAATCCTGTGACTTAAAAACAATCCTGGTATCGTGTTTTGTTGCTAACCAAAAGCTTAAGTACATAGCATAATAAATAATAACTCGAAAACACATCTAGATTCTAAAAATTTTCTTCAGGTTCGATGCCACAAAATGACGTTTATTTTTACATTAATTTTTAAGATATAAGATTAACAAAAAGATTTCACTAACCACTTGAAACTGCTTGGTGAACTGCTAGCACTTGAGTTACTTTCCAAATCAGTTATGCATTGAAGCATATTTTTTTAATGTAAATTGTCAAATGTTCTATCTAGGAAATTTGACTTATTACAATAAATAAGATGTATTATTTGACCGTTTCTAATTAAAACAAATGATAAAACATTGGTTTTTTAATCTCTTTTGGAATAAAACCAACATTCACTTTTGGAAAAGATTGTGTGAAGAGAAATGACAATATCAAAATAGCCAGCCATTTGTAAAAGCGATTACAAGTTTTTTTAGCTTGTACTAAGCACAATAAGGAATTGTCTAATTTTCTAGTAGAAGGATTAGATATAATAACATTACAATAATTTAAAGAAAAAAATATTTACTAACTTCTTTTGAAACATAACAATGGGGTCCTTTTCAAGATCACTCATATCAACTAGTTTCCCTTTCTCCTTAACATCTGGATGTTTTTTCACCATGAGCCAACCCATATGGGAAAAGAAGAAACCTCTCTTGGCATTGTGTGGGTCAGCATTTGTCTCCGTAAACTTGTGATGTACTCTGTGAAGAAAAATAATATTAATAAGATGTATTGCAATTTGATAATTGTAAATGAATTAAAAACCTTGCATATTGCCACAAAAATTCTTACCTGTGATCTCTAACCCATTCATAGATGTGGTTTTGGAAAGCAATTGTTTGAAAAATAGCCCACTGCAGAAGCCGTAACTGCCAAGTTGCTTTATATGATCTGTGCGACCATAATCTGTGTGCCCCCGCTGTGATTCCTAAACCACTAAGGACTGCCACTATAAAAGCTGTTTAAATGATAATATAATAATTAAATTATGTGAAAACGTTCCAAAAAACAGTTAAGTATAGACAATTAGAAGACATGAGTGGATGAAGAATATTTAAAAAATCTCGTTTTTCATATGGGTGAAGGGTTTATGTACTGCTTTATCATTTGAAACCAAACACGACTTAATATAAAGAGTAGCAGAAACCTGAAAAACAGTGGGTAAAAGTGACATTCCATAAAAAATTGTACCCACTGAATTCAAAACTTAATACCCAGATTTCTCAGCTTTCTATTTTTTCTACATAATGCCTTCATCTGCTCGTGTCTTCAATTATTCTAAATCAACAAACATTGTGTACACCATTAGCAGGTTGTATAGTAATTGTGGAAACATGATTTTGTATATTTGGGTCACCTGAATTTCAATAAAATAATGTTTGTAGTTCTACTCACCAAACAGAGATGTCTTCCAGTTTGCCACAGCAAATACAAGATAAATTCCAAATATAAATCCCAAGTGGAGATAACTAAATATTAAAACATTTTTCCAAACTATTTGTAACCTGAGAAAATAAAATGAACAATAGCATCAGTCTGGATGTTACTCTTTTCTTTATAATCTTTGTATGAAAACTTTTTGGAGGGAAAACTGAAATGACAGATACATATTTTTACAGACCAGCCAAAACAAGAAAATGAAAAAAGTGGCAAAAATGCTTTGTAAATTTTTATTTGGAAGAAGGCAGCATTCTAAAAAATAAATTCCCAATTGAGTTACAGCATCATTTTAACCAATCATGTGGAGAAGTGGAGATTGATATGTAGTTGAACTGGTTTCAGATTTCAGAATCATCAGATCTATGGAATGTTACTAAATAATGGCAACATTTTTACCTGCTAACTCACACTCTTACTATTATTGGAAGGTATCTGATAAGTATGTATTGCCAGTAGCAGTTTATTATTTAATATTAGGTAATACTGTTTACTAGTATTTCAAAGAATATTCAATCATCCTTGTAGCATTATAATCTGTGGGCAATACACTCAACACTTTCTGTTGGTGTAGGATTATTGATGCTTTTCAATTTGTAAGTTTGTAAATCAACATTGAATCAAACTCATTGGATTCACTTACCTAGCATGAAAATATAATGCATATTTTTTTTATGAAACACAAGATAATGGTCTTACTTATATTGATCGCGTGATGTAGAACTATGGTGATGTGATTTTTCTAATGATTGAGGTATTTCCTTGGAATAATTATCTTGTACTATAGTTCCTTCAGCTAAAAGGAGATTTTCTGTAGCCATCATCCCAGGCGCCATCCTGAGATAATCTGGAAAATATTTTTTTTAAAAGTACGTAAAATTTATGCTAGAAGCAAAACATTTTTTGTTTATAACTACTAATAAAATTATTTGTTTATAACTACTACAGTACAGGGCAAAACACGAAACGTTTCCAGCTTTGGTAGTTTCGAACATTTTCATTTCAGTGAAAAGTTTGAAATTTGAAAAGTGTAAAAAAATGTTACGTGAACATTTTATTAAACTTTATTACAATTATATAATAATTCATAATAATATTATTATGTAGATTGGAAATAAATAATGGCAATTTTGTCAAAGTATCGCATTGCACGTATCGCTGACGTGACAACGATAAGTTTCATGTCAAAATATTATTAGTAACCTTCATGATTAAATTTATCAAATCATACATTCAATAAATAACACGATTTTATTGCTTTGATGAAGATGGATTTCTCTATCTAAAGCAGTTTTGACATTAATTTGATAGCATTTTAAAGAATATGACAACAAGATTTTTAAAAAAAACCTATGTCGTAGGAACCTGGAATAGCCCGAAGACTTTTCCCAATTCAAAAACTCGAGGTACAATGTTACGTCCCTATAGAAACCGTAGTGGCAATATTTGAAATAAATGCTCTAATTTGTTGGGAGTCAGCTTCTAGAAAAAGCTGTCACAAGGACCATGTGCTTACACCATATCCCCTTATACAGGGTGTAACAAAACTCGATGTACAAGCGGGAAACCAGTGAATCTACATAATATTTGGAGTCGATTTTGTAGAATACAATTTTTTGATTTGACCCTTAGTTTTCGACTAAATTGAGTACGAAGTTGATTTTTTTTCGAATTTTTTTGCAAATTGCTTTCAAATTGTTATCATTTATTTACTCAAATTAATACTATCCATAAAACCAAAATTAAAAAACGCGTTTTAATAACAATTTTAGCAATTTTACTTAATCTGCCATACTTGTGAAAGTTTTGTGAGAAGAAAAAATATTTTTTTTCAAGCTCGGATTAAAAAGTCATATTACACAATCGTCTCCAAATACGATGTAGATTCACCAGTTTTCGGGTTCGACTACGAGTTTTGTTACACCCTGTATAATAGATTTTTTTAAAGCATCCTTGGTCAAAAATTAAATCTTCGGTTTAGTAAATACGTTACGCATGTCGGTTTCAGGGCTAACTATGTAGAGCATATAGAATACACTATCCAATGATAGATACTCGTCTACGTTCCGTAGGATACTACTACTACTTCCCCTTCCTGCACCTCAGGGTGCATAGGGCACTGCTAAGTACACTAAGTGCAGCATATAAACATCTGACCAAGTAAAACGAAGGGAAATTGACCATGGATATTACTTAATGTAGATAATATTATTATTGTTATTATAGTGATTCCTCCAAGAGATATTATATGGTTGACTTTCATAGAACAGCAAAATTCTTGCTTGCGTACAAAAACGTGTTTAATGACGTACTTGATTCAAATATAAAAAGGTTTATGAACCATGAGGTCATTAAAAGCGTCATTTATCTACTGCAGATTTATCCGGATAAACAAAAAACGGTTTAACTTTCATAAATATCAGTAATGTTTTGATTAATATGATTAATTTTAACTTCTATTTTCTGTCTCCCATTGAAATCTAACAAGTACACAAAAAAAAAATCCATCTATAGCAAAAAACCTTAATACTTATTTTATAAAATAATAAATTATTGCTTATTATTCAAAGTAGGTATCTGAAGCGTTTCTTATGGCTTTTTTAAATGTGGAGCATGGAATTGGAAAACCGGACGAAAGTAAATTGAGCGCCAAATTAATGCTTGCAAATGTGTGGTTTTATTTGATTTTTTTATATGAATATATTATATTTATTTATTTAAAAAAAAATAAAAAAATTGTGTATTGATAAAAAAAATTTTATTTTTATTTGTCGAATAATATATATATTTTTTTGTTTTACTTTTTTTTTTACTTAATTTTATATTGAAGTCGGCTGTAGAAGTCGGGTGTAGAAGTCGGGTATAGAAGTCGGTTGTAGAAGTCGGGTGTAGAAGTCGGGTGTGGAAAACCGAGGAAGACACGTGAAAAGTTGGAATAATCGGCGTGCGTGCATGGGAAGATGTAGGTAGGAATATAGAGGAAGCGAGGGAAATGTACCAGAAAAAAAAACAATGGAAAATGCTTCGAACAACAATTCACTAGAGGGGCCTTTCAATAAAAAAAATCTTAAAATATGTATACGCTTCCTAGGATTAATTTCATAACACCACTTATTATCAAATTCCACCGTCTAAGGACTCTAGCACTAAGGCCAATACACGAAACCTGTGACGTAGATGTCTAGTGATGATGTAGATGCATATTGATGACGTAGTGAGTGACGTAGTGGGTAGCTAGAAACCTAGGCACGGTAATATTTTTAAAATATGGAATGTTATTTCTCTGAAATTCTTGTTCGAAGGGAAAATGCATAAAAAACCTCGCCATACTTGAATTTTTTTTGTTTAATAAAAAGAAGCACTTGAATTCTTACGATATACTAAAATATTTCCATTTAGGAGCTGCTTTCAAGTAGTCGGAAATAACTGTGCCAGAAAGCAGGAAACAAGCGAACCTTGAGATTCCAATCCGGAGTCTTCGAATCTATCACTAGACTACAACCCAGTTTAATTTAATTCTAATACGAAATTTTGTGAGTGATTGAGTTAAATGAAATATGTATATTTAAGGTGAAAATTTCCGTGTTTATCACAAATTCTGATCCACTCTGTGGATGACAGGAAACGATTTTTATAACGAATTTTGAAAACCCAGTCAAATAAAATACGATTAAAAGGCTTTAGATACGCTTTGCATTAGCTAAAATTGTTGAAAAAAATGCAATAATATTTAAACACGTGCTTATCAAATGCTCATGTATCAAAAACTTACATAATTATAGTACCTACCCATAATATTATAATATGTACGTTTATATACCTTATATCTACCTAACGACTTACTAAGCGACATAACACGTGCAAAGGAAAATGTTATCAAGTAACTTGATAGTACTATCATTTTCCCTTGCACACATTATGTCGCTTAGTAACTTTTTCTTTTCCTCCGTCTTGTGAGTTTTATCTGCCTTCTCAGGCAGGTGTTATCACTTTAACCAATAATAATACGTAATATACCTACCAGCTAACCTATTTATCTCACATGCTTTTATTACTGGAACATCGCATGGAGGTTATCAACACAATATTTAAAATTGGCTTGGGCCATTAATGGGCTTGTAAATAAAAAAAATCTGTGACTGCAGAAAAATAAAACGAAAAATCACAAGATCGTTTATAAATCGGATGGTCACTAACAAAGATACAATGAGGGAATTCACTGTTTTCTAAAGTAATTTTTTTCTTTAAACTTACTATTTAACTTAACAAAAAAAATATATTTAATATTTTTTTATAAGTTATTGATGAAGATACGTTTTTTTAAAGTTGCACATTTCAAATACCGCGCTAAATACCACTATGTACTAACTGCGTCATTTTTGCAGGAGTGACGTCATAAAACGGGTTGTTTAAGGCCATGGTATTTTTTCCAGCCAGTAACAAAACTGTCAAAAATCTATGCAAACTGACGCGGGAAACACAGATAAAATATACCGTCGACTCAACTGTCATATACTGTTAACAGCTGTTCTAGGAAGACTGAATGGCGGCCATCTTTTTTGCAATAGAAGCTTGTATGTAGTTTGTATTCCATATTTTTGGGATATTTCATCCCACTTCAAAATTTTTTAAATATTCGCGTCTACACGAAAGCATTTTTAAAATTCAATTCCAGGTAGCAGTGGATTTCCTCGTTGTTTAAAGTTTAATTTTTGTATGATAGGCGATCGATGACGTCAACGATCATATGGGGAATAATAACTATAAGTGATTATATCTCGCTTGTTAATTATCCGATTTACAAACGGATTGCACTTGAATAACTAATTTCCAAGATAATTATGTAGTTTATTTTCTCTTATGTATGAACATTACTTGTATTAGGCTGTCATCAAAAAAGTCGTTACGAACATTGCAATAATAAAAATATATAAATTCCTTAAAAAAAAAAAAAAAAAAAAATCAACCTCATGATGAAACACTTATGAACATTTTTTAAAATATCACACCACATCAATATTCCTATAAAAGAATGCATTCTTAGCAAATAATCCATTACCGCTCAATTTCTGGGCGTCATCCCAAGACAGCCCCACGTCCCCGTAGCTCCGGACGGTCAGCAGAGGACGTCCAGGACACCGCGACCCTACCTTGTAAAATAGGCAAGTTCAAAGTAAAACTATGTATTCTAGGCAGGACCTACTGGTTTTCAAAGAGAATTCAATTTTCAATCTCTTACATAAGTTCAAAGTCACGATGTAAATGATCATTTATCAGATATCACGAAAATAGTTTGTAGTGCTTGAGAGAAGTTTGATAAAATTTTTCCCCAAGTTGCCTTACAAATAGAAAAATAATATTTTATCGTACAATAACAAAAATTACTCATTTTAGGCGAACGTGCGTTTTAGCACTAAGGTACTAATTAAATTGTAATGTTTCTTTCTCGCAAAAAAGGGATATTTTTTTAGTCTGAAGGCAGTTTATGGAATCCATGTGCTCCACTTAGAACGCAGTTGCTCAATCACATCAAACGTTAAATCAACGCGCTTGTCGGATTTTTTATTATGTCGACTGCTTTTCTCAATATTTGGCTTGCCGAAAACCGGCTAAATTATAATAATGATTGAATGATATATGTGCGAATAAGATATATCTCGGGAAATGGCTCGCGACTAGTATGCGCTCGTTTTAATAATCCCGATCGATAACTTTTAACGCGTGTTCCATTGTGATCGCGAAAACGTTAAACATCCATGGGTAAGAAATCGTTATCACGTCGCTTTTTACCGAGTTGCTAGTGATCTGTGATCGAGCAACAGTATAGAATCGATTTTTTTAAATTAAAATTATGGACATTTACATAATAAATAAATAAATTAATATACTGGTCAGTATTATCGGATATCTACAGGGTGTAACAAAACTCGATGTACAAGCGGGAAACCAGTGAATCTACGTCATATTTGGAGTCGATTTTCAGTATTTGAAAATTTTATTTGACCCATAGTTTTCGAGAAAATTTGAGTACGAAGTTATTCTTTTTTCTGTAAATTTTTGCAAATTGTTATCAAATATAATTTATTTAGTCGAATTAATACTATCCATGAAGAAAACAAAATGAAAAAAACGTATTTAATTAAGGATTTGAACAATTTCACTTAATCTGCCATACTTATGAAAGCTTTTATGAGAAGGAAAAAAAAAATTTTTCAAGCTCAGATTAACAAGTTATATTACACATTCGACTCCAAATATGATGTGGATTCACTAGTTTCGGGTTGTACTACGAGTTTTGTTACACCATGTAGATTAAAGTGACAAAATTTCAATTGACTGGAAGATAAGCACAAAAATTGGAAGTAGAAATTTTCGTTTTTTTAAAATACAATAATATCAATGGAAAATCTTCTTCAACGTAAATAAAAGTAAAATTTCTCTAAATTTCAAGTATCTTTACAGCAAAGATAAAGGCATTTCAAATTTATTTTTACACCTGTTGTTGACTGCTTATAAGAATTAAAATGAATTATTTATTTATCTTCTGAAGTTATCATAAATAGATAATTATTGACAATGTAATATATTTATATCTACGTATATTGTATAAGTAGTGTCATCGCACACTTTCAAGTTCAATATAAACTAGATAGTAATCAATGAAACTGTTCCGTATTTTCAAAAGGTCTCTATTATAACAGTGAATTAAATACAGGAGCTTTGAAACAGTTTGTACATTCTGCCTTGATAGCATTATTTATCCCGAGACTTGAAAGGTTAAGTTGGCTAATCGCCTGATAACAGTTTTTAATGCCAAGCTAAACGTAATAGCCAGGTAGCGTCAACTATGATTCCTACAAAAAAAAAAATATACAAAAAAAACAACTACCAAAAAAGATGGTAAAATACTGATGGTAAAATGATTCGAACAAGAATTCACTGGAAGGGACGATTCCATACAAATTTTCTAAAAATATATGCCTTATATTTTTATGCCTGAGTATTTATGAAATAAAAATAATCAATTAAAAAACTTTTGGTTGTCTGTAAAGTCGGTTTACGGACGATAATTTTACGTAATAACGTCATAAGAAAACATTGAGGAAAAATAGCATACTTTTACGAATTGAATTGAATTATTATTACTGAATTATCATTATTTTGTATAATACAAAGCAGGGGTTAATTGAAAATTACAATTTTCTCCATAAATTATCATTTTTTTTGCACTCGTTGATTTCACTTTCACTTTGTAGCTTGTGTGCTGCTGCTGTCTCCCTTCTACTCGGACGCGTCGGCCGATGGAGTGGAAGAGAGATAGATGCGTCACAAACCGAACGCTTAGGCCGACCGTGCCTCTCTATCGCTTGTTCCGCGCTCTCGCTTGCACACTCGGCTCAGGTGGAACGTGACAATGAGTCATGCTTTTTCGTGTGTGCAGCCGGCGTTCATAGATTTATTAGACGTTATCAGGTCAAGAAATTGAGAAAGATAGAAGAAACTGACATGTACACGTGGAGAGAATGGATGATAAGAATTACCAAGTCCGTGACGCATTTCTGCCCACCTGGCCGCTGACTTCCTGGACGACGTGCAAACAGATGAAGGAACAGCTGGGAGTCGACATCCCAAAAGGCTACATCGAAGACTAATACAGACCCTTAGGTCTAAGTTAAGAAGAAGAAGAAAAAATAATCAAACGTATTTACGATTTGTTTAAAGATATTTATTTATAATAATAATAATATAATGTAATATAAGTTTATTTCGTATCATCTTTGATACTGTAGGTAATACATAAAAATAAAAAAAATAAGAAGAAATCGAAGGGCTCTGATTGGTCGACCCGTGTAAGTGTATTAGTACGAATTAAAGGTGCGGAATCTTCGTGTCATTACTTTTTTTTTAAATAATTTACTCTGCAAGGCAGATCTAAGTGTATCATAAATCAATGGCAGAAATATTTTTAATAGTGTCGTCCCGTGTGCCGTCAGTATTTGACCACTGCCTGTAACAATGATACCACAATATTTGAATACTTCTACGTGCGATAAATTGGTTCGGTCTGTCACGTTCGGTGCCTTCACTAAACGAATAATCGCGATTAATTAAGAATAATTTGCGGTACTAGAGGTCCGTCGCGTTGTGATTATCTGTGATAATATTTCATTGTGACAGTGATCACATATCACATTATTGGATTCAGCCGATTTATTGGTGAGTAAATTTAATACCTGTGTATATATAATATAATTAAGCAAATTTTCAACGCTTGAATTTATTTTACATTATAAGTTATAATAATTATATTGACAGTATTTCTTATAAAGTTCTGGTGTTAAATTTTAACTAAACTACATCAATCTGTAATGCCATTTTACGTAAAAAAATTTTTTTTTCTTTTTTTTATACTAGTTAAAAATGATCTAAACAGAAATTACTATCGTTCAGTATTACGCTTCAGAAAACGGACATATATATATTTTTTTTAACTTCTAGGTAAGTATACCTAATTTACTAAGTAAGGCCCACAGTAGTGAATGTTCAAATGAATATTTACATTTTTATTCACTGTAGGTAACTGTGATACCTTGGACTGGTACTGAAGCGTAAGACTGATCATCCTACCTTCATGTAATAAAATGATCAAGATACACTGCACTTGGTGTACCAATGCAGTGCCCTGTGCACCGTTGGGTGCGGATAAGGGAAAGTAATAGTAGTAGGTAACTGTAATATAATATTTATATAACAAAATTTGCTGTGTAGTACCTATAATCTATGCCTATGTTATAACAAAATTTGCTGTGTAGTTACCTATAACCTATACCTATGTTATAACAAAATTTTCTGGGTAGTAGCTATAATCTATACCTATGTTAAAACAAAATTTGCTGTGTAGTACCTATAATCTATACCTATGTTAAAACAAAATTTGCTGTGTAGTACCTATAATCTATACCTATTTTAAAACAGAATTTGCTGTGTAGTACCTATAATCTATACCTATATTTCAACAAAATTTGCTTTGTAGCACCTACAATCTATGCCAATATTTCAACAAAATTTGCTTTGTAGTACCTATAATCTATACCTAAGTATGTTGCTGCTCAGATCACTATACATGTAGTTCAATTTCTGAACTATGAAGGATAATTTCAAGACGTGTAATCGAATTTCACGTTTCTTGACTCCAATCACATCGCAATGCTATCAGATTTTGATTGGAAGTCACCAAATACATACACTGCACGTGTTAATATACATGAAACCTGGTTGATTTGATGCAAAGGTACCTACTACCAACAAAATACAATTTTGATATTCATCATATTAACAATATTCTTCTTTTCAATATCAACTTTTACAAACATAATATCTATGCCAACATTTTTTTAAATTAATCGCAGATTGAATCTTTTACGATAGTAAAAAAATAGGTACATTTTATACGTATAATATGAGAAACAGAAAATAAAAATATAGTTAACATTTCCATAAAAATACAATAGACAGTAAAAGTACACACAAGAGTGAATTATTTTTATAATTCCAGTAAGAATATATAAACATTCATTACAAAGTACGAAATGCCAAGGATTTTCTATGTAGATACCTACCTTTCTAGAAAGAGGAGTATTTTTCATTTACTTATAATATATGTTGCAAAAAAGAGGTAGATGTATAAATTCAATAAATTATCGACATCTTACTCAAAACTTAACTATTACTAAGTATAAAAAAGATTCAATAAATTTTTGAAAAATTAAGTTCGATTTTCCATTTGATGCTTTGCTTCTAGAAACAAATAACTAACCTTATCGTGGGGCGATAATGATAATTCGTATGGATTTGTGGAATGGTGGAATTTTGACGTAACCAATTAGTTTATAAAATAATTATACGTCTATCTAGGTAAAAAGTAGATACATATGTATTTAAAAACAATTCAAAATAATTGAATTTGAAATAAAATGATACCTAATCGAGAAGAATCTTCTAGTCAAAGAAGATTCAAAGATACAAAGAGATAGTTTTTTTATTTAGGTAGTTAAAAAACATGTTAATAATGATCTGCGCCTTCGTTAAAAAAATGGATTTAAAGAAATTTAAGAATTCCACAATTTTTCACAGTACCTTTCATTGGGATACTAATAATAAGTACCTAATAAGTACCTAGTGTACTCAAAATGTATTAAATGTATTTGTAATTTTTTTTGATACCTACAAAAGCAAACAATTTTCACCTTTTAGCTCAGAAAAAACAAGTATGACAAAACTAGTGGATCAATAAAATAACTAAATAAATTAAATATATCGAGATAAATTTAAAAAAATAAATTAGGTAATCTTTTTATTTGATAAATTAAAATCATGAGCATGGCACTATTAATAAAATCTTTTATAAAATAACATTTTGTGTTTAATAAATAAAACACCTTTTTTAGTTAGACCGCTTATATTGTTTATTCCAGTAATCTGGTATCGCTATCGCTAGCATCATCAGACTGGTAAGAGGCTTTACAAATTAGCATGTTATAAACAAATGAGGTAGGTACCTACCAATTAAAATTCAATTCCACCAAGAATACAAGCAGATAATCTAAAAAAAAATTGTGTTTAGTAAATTAATGCCGACGGTCGGTGATGGAAAGGAAAAAGTGACTAAGCGACATTATATGTGCAAAAAAAATATACGAAGTGACATTATAATATCATGTCGCTAGGTATCATTTTCCTTTGCAGATATTATGTCGTTTAGTCTCTTTTTCCTTTCCACCGTTCGATGTATTACCAATCATTAAAATAATGATGTTACGCGTTAATTAAATTAATTAATCAACGCGTTGTTTTCTGATACTTTTCTGAAGGTTTTCTTTGCATTATGGAGCGATTCGATTCGGTAAGTTCCGGATAAAAATACCAACTCGATTAATTATTAAATTCGTGGGTAATTCTTTTGGTATAACTACCTTAGGCCTAGTTTAGATAGGTAATGGGAAATGTGCAGGCCTCACAGCCAATCTCCACTTGGAAAAGTCGCCGTGGCCAAATTTTACACGCGACCTCTCAGAGGTACTTTTATGCAGTACCGTCTTTACCATAAGGGCACACGGGGCCCGTGCTCAGGGCCCCCAATCTCAAGGGGGCCCCGAAGGACCGACAATTTCTCTCACACATTTATTCTTAGAAAATTTTTGTCGGGCACATTACACTTTTTTCAAAAACATAGCAAAGCAATCAGTGGATTTAAATATCTCAACCTTACATAACCTAATAAAATCAGAGAAATTGGAAGAAACTTTTCCAAACGTAGAAATTGCTACAAGAATATTCCTTTGCCTAATAGTTACCAATTGTAGTGGAGAGCGGTCATTTTCGCAGCTTAAGAGAATAAAAAATGAATTGCGAACAACAATGTTACAAGAACGACTGAGTAATTCGTCAATTATGTGCATAGAAAGTGACATCCTTAAAAAAATTGACTAGAAGATTTTGCTCAACAGAAATCCCGAAAGAAACCGTTATCGTAATCGTAACCAAAAAACCAGCAGCATTCCAATATCATTAATGACATATTATATCATACTGTATTTGATTACCTATAATAAATGGTCATACTTACACTTATGTCATAATGGTCATACTTATACTAAAAAAATGTTATTATAACTCGCTTTTTTTACTTTCTAAAAGGGCCATAAATTATTGTGTGCCCAAGGGCCCCAGCCTAGTTTAAGACGGCCCTGCTTTTATGTGGTCTCTCCATTTATTTCATAGAACTCTTCGGTACGACCAGATCTCAAAGGCTTCTAGTCTATTCTGAGCTAGTAAGGTAAAATAAATATGCAATATTAATAAAACATTATTTGAAATTACAATTGATCAAGCTTGAATTTTTACTCAATACAACGATGAGAAAATAAAATTAATAATAATGTTGTAATCATAAATTACAATAGAGGAAATAAAACTCGTTCATATTGTTCTACCTTGCGCTTAAGAATAAAACATTTCTAGGTATGCGGTCATAAAAAGAATTAACTTTAAAAAAAACTTTTTCTACTGAAATTACCTAGTTTTATAGGTTTTTTTTGTGTATATTTATGCATATTTTTTGTGTATATTTCGTGTAAATAGTAAATCGAAAAAATTTAATTTCGGAATATGGATATTCGAGAATATGCCAATTCCACTGCGGAATGGGGAATGTTGTAGTACGTCAAGTGGCCACCTAACCCAGCCAATGACAGTAAAACGCTGTAAACGCTCGAATATCCATATTCCCGAATTTGAAAAAAAAATCGACTTTATCTCTGTAGAGATATAGAAATCAAATATATACCTACTTCCCTAGATTTGTGTACAAGCATTTAAACACACTTAAAATGTTTTAACGAAAAAATTCAGTTTACATATTTGGAATATTAAAAAAAAATAGTACCTTATGGTGCTAAGAGCATATAGCAAAATAAAATTTAATAAATATAATTGAACCTGGTTGTAGTCTAGCGATAAAATCGCATACTCCGGATTGGAATCTCTAGGTTCGAATCCCACTTCAGCGCAACTTGTTTCCTGCTTTCTGGCACAGTTATTTCTGACTATTTTTAAGCAGCTAAAAAAAATAATTCATTTCATTATTTTCATTATACCATATCCGCTCCCTATATGTGGAGCATATGGAATCCACAAACTGCCTCCAGGCCAAGCGATCGGCCGCCAGCTCCCGCGCATCCTCCCAAGTCAAGTCCACGTCCCGCAGCTCTGACGCAAACTGCCGACGAATTGTCAACAGTGGACGACCGGGTCGCCGAGAACCTGATGCCTTGTAAAATAGGCAAGCATGGTTAAGGCTCTCGGGAGGCATACGTAGTATATGGCCTAGCCAGCCGAAACGCCTTCGCCGGATGACAGTAGATACCAAGGGTTGCTGTGTCCGTTGCCTCACCTATGTGTTCCTTACAAAGTCAACCCACCGCACACCTAAAATTCTTCTAAGACTAAAATTCTTCTAAAAAAATTAAAATAAATCAAAAAGTATTTCATAAAAACTGTAATGTTTCTTTTAAAAAATGTGTCTGATGGTTTTGTGGTACCGCGTATATCCGCGCAAATCATTGCAAAATGCAATTTGAATGGCGAACTTTGATCGTTCACACAAAGAATCAGATGATCCGAGCAATGAATCACTTGTGTAGTTAGAATAATTTCGAACGACCATTATTTCTGAAGTGGTCTTTTCTAAGGACGAATTAGGGCTGGTTATACTAGGAAATATATGTAAACGCAATAAGTAATCTTCGATCGTTACTATTTTCCCTTATACTCACCTAGTGGTACACACTACTTTTTACCAGTGGTGGACAAACCCGATATGAGGGAAATTGAGTTTTAAATTATATATATTTTTATTTATATCCCTACAGAGATGAGGTAGATTTTTTTTTAAATTCAGGAATATGGATATTCGAGCGTTTACTACACGTTTACTACACGTAGGTACTACAACATTCCCCATTCCGCTTATTACCTTTTTCGCTTATTAGCGAATATCCACACCAGGTAACATTTTTGATAAAAATATATACCTACTCCCGTCTTGGGATATAATCCAGATTTGTGAGCAAGTATTTGAACACGACCCAAAATGTTGTTTAAATTATACATTTTTTAATGGAGTTATATTAATTTTTTACCTTGCTTTTAATGTACAAGGTTTATATTTCATCAAGTGGATTTTATATCATTGACTGTCCTTAATTGATTGAGGGAAATTAAGTGAGGGGTAGTATTGGTGCACAGGGTACTAAATTGGTACTCCAATTTCAGTGTATCTTGACAATTTATTACATGAAATCAAGGTACCACTTAAGTGCCAGTCCAGAGTATCACATTATGTTTTGATATATTTTTGTGAAAAGCACACTGAAATAAAAAATGGGGTAACTTAACAACTTGCCGTGCAGGCTGTCAAAATTTCAATACAATTTTACTCTCTGGTTTGTAGAGTAAAGCGGGCTAAGCTGTTATTGGTTTATACGCGATTGGGTTACGCCTTCATTATTGTATTGTAAAATTTCGCTTTTAAAAATCTATTTGATTTAAATTATTTTATTTAACCTAACTTATCATTAACCTACTGTATAAATTTCATTGCCTATTATAAAAGGATATTGCTATTAAATAGCCATTTGATTTAAATTATTTTATTAAACCCAACCTATCTTAACCTACTGTATAAATTTCTCTCTTCGACTCTTTTTCTACATCTTGTCATACCCATGGATTTAGCAATAGAATAGTCCTCATAAAAAAGTACGGCAAGTTGTTAAGTTACACCAAAAAATTCATATTGAACCCGTTGGGATTCGGCCTTAGGTAAAAAATACCTTAGGTAAAAAAATAACAGATTTTTCCCCACGAAACGTAGTACTTACGTTTAGCAAAAAAAACATTTGGCTGTCTGTAAAGTCGGTTTACGGACGATAATTTTTACGTGATAACGTCATAAGAAACATTGATGAAAAATAGCATACTTTTATGAATTGAATTGAATTATTATTACTGAATTATCATGCCGATCGTGCCTCTATATCGCTTGTTCCGCGCTCTCGCTTGCACACTCGGCTCAGGCGGAACGTGACAATGAGTCATGCTTTTTCGTGTGTGCAGCCGGCGTTCATCGATTTATTAGACGTTATCACGTCAAAAACAATAAACCTAGTCGAAAATAATTGAAATTCGATGAATCAAAGTACCTAGTTATGCCTTTGTGCATATGTGACACTTGAATGTATCAAAAACATATTTTCCCGCGCGAATTTGTCGTCGCCATTTTGTTTCGCACGACTAACTTATGAGTGAGGCGCTATGCTTAAAAGTAATTGATTTTTGTCATCAGTCAGTATTGCTTTCGGTAATGGCAAATTCCACTATAACTCTTTAAGAGCATACACCACGTGACTCGCGGCTGCTTCCCATACAAACGTATTCCTCGATTTTTTCCCTGGAATTTAATATTATAGCTACTTTTAACACATTTTAGATATCGACTAGATGCGTGTTTCCATCGACTTATTTATTTGAAATTTTATTTGTTAAAGGAGATAATTTTAAATAAGACGATACGAACACGCGTCTGGTCGATATCTAAAAAGTGTGAAAAAATCATTGCTCTAATGTTAAATTCCAAGGAGAAAATCGAGGAATGCGTTTGTATGGGAAAGCGTCCGCGAGTCACGTGGTGTTGTATGCTCTCAAGGCCTTTTCACAATGTATTTTTTACAAAAACGGCTAAACACTTCTAGTAAAGGAAAATTTTGTACAGCGTTTCCTTTTTAGGGGTAGTAAAAATAAAGACCGATATAGTGCTGCTGCGTTGGAGCTGGTCGATTTAAAAAGTTCAATCAAAATAATAACATGGTTTCAAAAAAAATTGCAAAGAAAATTTCAATTTTGGGCAGAATAAGAAGATTTCTAGATGTCAACTCGTGCAAAATGATTTATAAAACAATTATTGAACCTCATTTTAATTACTGTAGTAGCATTTTATTTTTGTCGAATCAAGAACATTTAAATAAATTAACCGTGATACAAAACAAAGCATTAAGAATTATTTTGAAACAAAGCAGATATGCGAAAGTGAAGCTTATGCTAAATAAATTAAAAATAATGTCATGTAAGCAACGAATATTATATAATACAATGCTATTTGTATTCAAAATTATGAACACCAACAAAAATCAGAATTTTGGAAAAAAATGGAAGAAAATCAATGTCAACACGGACACAAAACAAGAAATAAAGATAAAATAAGACTACCATATAGAAGGAAAGGTGTGTCCCAGAATTCGGTCTATTTAAGGCAGTTAAGTTATATCATGAAATGGGAAAGAATATATACCAAGAAAAAAAAAAATCAAAATATAAAAATAAAGTTAAAGATTATGTGTCGAATAATGTGTGATGAGGGTGTGTTATTAATGTATTTATGAATATGAATTTATTGTAAATATTAGAGTACATTTTATATTTGTATAGAATGTTAATAATGCTGTATATAATGCTATTTCAAGTAATAAAAAAAAAAAAAAGTCCTCTACAAGGTGTGATTCAAGCTTCGAATAAGAATTTCAGAGAAGTGACATTCCATGCCTGAAAAGTATTACCGTGTCTGAGGTGTCTACTTACCCACTACGTCATCAAGAGGCATCTACGTCATCACTAGACATCTACGTTACACGATTCGTGTATTCGCCTAAGTGCTGGAGTCTTTCGACGGTGGAATTCGATAATAAGTGGTGTTATGAAATCAACCCTAGGAAGCGTATATTTTTAGAAAATTTGTATGGAAACGCCCCTTCTAGTGAATTTTTGTTCGAAGGATGCAAGATTGAAAATCGTATGGATTTTACAGCACGTGTGGTACTGTAAAGCACATGATATAACATATAACCGCTCGCCAGTTTCAATAAATCGGTTTTGAATGTCGAACGACTCAAGTGTAAGTCCTTTGTCTCGCCCTAACGCGTAATTAATCGTATTGTGCACTCTGTTGCACACTGTACGAATACAGGGTGTAACAATTTGCAATAGTGGCGTAACATTCACGGCATATTGCGAAACATTCCTGAGATTTTACACGATCACTTGTAAGTTTTGCGAGACGTTTAGATCAAAATTGAAGGGCCTAGTCAACACAACCTATCTTGTCGAATTTTACAGGAAGAGCGAAAAACAATGGCCGCCTCCTATTAAAGTGAAAGCCCCACCCTTTCCCTAGACTGTTTTAAAGACTATTGAGTCTTTTTTCAGTCAAGCACAATTCTACCGATTTTTTAAAGCTAATCCGCGAAATTTAATAGATTCAGTTTTAACGGGAAAAAGCGGTAGAAAAGAAGGTTAAATACGCGACCAAATGCTTTCATTGCCCCTATCACTGTCTCGGCTCTAAGATTGTCATAAACACATTCACCCCAACCTGCTCAAGGAGCTGGCCCAAATTTACAGTGATAGGGATATTAGTAATCGGATTTATTTCATGCGTCCCCTGCCGCACCCTATCCACATCCTAACCAAAACAAGTCACAGTCATACGCAAAATAGCCATAAGAAATGAGAAAGAAAGACTCCACCAAGGCCGCTTCCTATTGAACTATTGATGGAATACAAACATTGTTTCTTTTTTTTAATGGCAGTAAGGCTGATTTGATTCGGGTTTTTATAACCATTCGACGCGTCACAATTTTTGGTTTGACCCTTAGTTTTCGAGAAAATTGAGTACGAAGTTGATTTTTTTTTCGATTTTTTCTGCAAATTGTTATCAAATATCATGTATTTAGGCAAATTAAAACTATCCATTAAGAAAACAAAATTAAAAAACGTAAAATTAATAAGAATTTTAGCAATTTTACTTAATCTGCCATACTTGTGAAAACTTTTGAGAGAAGAAAAAAATTTTTTTTCAAGCTCAGATTAAAAAGCCTTATAACACAATCGTTTCTAAATATGACGTAGATTCATCATTTTTCGGGTTGTACTACGAGTTTTGTTACATCCTGTATATATTACTCAAAACCTCAAAAAGTGGCGCTTTGGTTGTTTTGATACTAGGTCTTTTTACAATTTTACATGCATTTTTAATGCAAAATAATTAGTAAAAAGAGTAGGCTGTACAGATTTCATTCTCTATCCTTCCCATTTCTTGACGTTCAATGTTCTAAAGTTTTCAGAATTTCACATCACGTGTACCAACTAAAAATACAGGATGTTACAATACTCGTGTTATACAATACCAATTGCATTTTGCACAGAAAATTAATTGCTCCGAGTAAGTTATGTAACTCATTAGAATTATTACGAGAGTCATTTTGTATTGAGTTTCATGTCCGCTCTTGGTGTAATAGTAAGTATTACTTGGAGTTGGAATTATGTCCCGGTTTCAAACACGAGACGAAATAAAATACTCGTTTTTTATAAAGATATGACTAGACAAGCTATTTCAAAGAGAATTTTTAAGATTTTATGCTCCATTTTTATTTTCCAGTGTAACAAAGACAACTGTATCTATCTTCCACTATCTTATTTATTTATTTTTTTAACCACCTCAACAGGCCAGGAGCTCAATCACAGATAACTATCGACGTAGTTAAAAACGTGCTAACCACGTGCTAACGCTAACCATTTGACCGATCACAATGAACATACGTTTATACCACGTTCGCCGTAGCCGAGCATTGCCGAGCGTTACCGAGCACCATAGATGATAATAAATATCGCGGCCAAACGTCAAACGTCCAATCAAGAAAGTCAACGCGCGTGTCGGATTGTTTATTATGTCGACTGCTTTTTCTCAATATTTGGCTTGCCGAACGCCGGCTAAATGAAATACGGCACTCGAGAAAGATTGAAAGAAGATATGTGCGAAGAAGATATATCTCGGGAAATGGCCTGCGACTTGATGCGCTCGTTTAGTAATCCCGATCGATAACTTTTAACGCGTGTTCCATTGTGATCGCAAAAACGTTAAACATCCATAGTAAGAAATCGTTATCACGTCGCTTATTACCGCGTCGATAGTGATCTGTGATCGAGCAACTGGAGGCCCAATTACAGAGGGGAACAACGTCACAAACACCCAGGCTTGAGAAAAATCAGTTTTGATTTTTTGTGTTCTCACAGGGAATCGAACCCGGAACCTCCGTATCGTGAGCCTTAGCCATAACGCTACGGAGGCCGCCTATACATTTTAATATTTCTGTTTCCCTCTAACAAGTTGAGATTGAGACATAATTGTCTTAATCTTCCTAGGACTAGGACTTGACAAGGAACGGAAGGAAATAGCCTATGTAAAATAAACATGATTGTTTTTTGATGTAATTTTTTATCTGTCGTATAAATTTCTTGTTACCTAAAGTGTACGTACGGCTGATTGTCTGATCACAAAAATCTTTTCGGTCCCTTAAAAAAAGTTTTTTTCATTTTCTTACCCGTTCATACTTGATTTTGTTATGAAAACATATTATGTAGATAGAAAATGATCCACATCTTATAATATTTTGTAAATAAATAAATAAAATAAAATACTTTATTTATTTGTGTACATATTTATTGATTAATATGAAATATTCAGACTTCAGTCAAGTATTGAACTTTGATTATCAATAAATTTATTTTTCCATCAATTATTTACGTAAAAAAAGGTTTTCAATTATGTTTATTCGTTTTATATTACGTACAAGCAATGACTGAACTTATATTTGAAATGATGTTACAACAATGAATGAAAATTATGCAGGTAAAATGACTAAGGTATTTATTTTTTTTTTATTATGTATAAATTGTTAGAAAATGATTTTTAAAAGTTTAAATTACAATCAATCGTATATTTAAATGAATATTCACGTTTACTCGGCTAGGACACTCGATTTACAAAAAAAAAATCTCAAATTTTCTGGTATACATGTAATAAGCCCGCTAAAGAAACTTTTCTCTTCTTTATTTTATGTAATGTGTAGAATGGAGGATTTGAGTGATTTTAACAATAAATAGTAAAGTCGGTTATCAGCATGGGTTTATAAATTGGCTTCCACTTAGATCAATCAATATGTAGTAAATTGTTGCATCCAGTTATTTGTTTTTGCGATCTGAATATGTATATATTATTTTTAATTAATTGAAGTCACGCTTGTAAACAATACAAGTAAAATGCATGCATCAGATTTTTCTTCCAATTTCGGCATTGTTTTTTATGCTGGTACACAATTATTTTAATTAGATGTGTATCTTAATTTTAATCTCAGTCCTTGTCGCTTCCTTGAATCCGTGTTATCACGTTTGTATTAATGATTAATACCAATAGTTTTGTCCACTTAGTATGTTAGAATTATGTGTCTGCCACAAATGGAAATGATTCCTATTGTATTCAAACTAACTCAATATGAACGTGACTTGAATAATTCAGATATTATGATTTTTGTTGGACGTCATGGATTCCAAACTTTGATATGACACTTGTTGGACGCGGAAGAGTTCTACATATTTGGAAGTGTTAATCATCAAACCAAAATAATTAAGTGTCAGCTGATCGCTAATAAATATTAACTCATTGTTATAATATTTTATACGTATGTTCTATCAAAATACGTTTTATAAAATATGTTTTTTCAAAAGAGGCTGAATTGGCAGTTCATAATGAAGTTCTGGTACCAACCCTTATGTATGGTAGTGAAGCGTGGTGTTGGAAAAAGAAGGACGAAAGTAGATTGAATGCATTTGAAATGCTATCTCTCAGGCGAATGTGTGGTAAGACTATGTATGATAGGTGTACAAATGTCGAAATTAGAGCAGAGTGCAAGGCTGAGATAAGCATTATCGACAAAATTAAGAAAGGTCTTTTACGATGTAGAGCGCATGGATGATGAAAAAACGGCTTAAAAAATATATGATGCGACTGTGCCTGGATGTAGAAATCGAAGAAGGCCGAGAAAGACATGACATTATCAAGTAAAACAATCGCTTGAAAGTGGGCATGTAAGAAGTCGGAATAATCGACGTGCGTGCATGAGAAGATGTATGAATGTGGAGAAAGCAAGTGTGCCAGGACAGAGTGATGTGGCGTTCAATTCTCTCTGCCTACCCCTTCGGGGAAATGGCGCGATGGTTAGTTAGTTAGTTAGTTATGTTCTATCACATAAAATTTTTTCATGGGTGATACCTTGGGACCGGCGCTGAGCCGTGAGACTGATCACCTTGCCTTCATGTAACAAATGATCAAGAATCGCTGCGCTTGTGTATCAGTACAGTGCCCTTTTCCCCATCTGGGCACGGATAAGGAAGAGCAGTTGTAAGTAATTATTATTATAATTTTACAAGGTTTAAAAAATTAGTCTTAAATATTTAATGTAAAATATGAATGTTATTAAATATATGACTGTTCAAAATGATGATTTTTCGTTTTGTTTTGTCAACACAAAGAACAAAGCATTTTTCGTCAATAAATTTTATCTCAAAACACTAATTACGAAAGTAGTTAGGTACTAATATAGGCGGAAGCGGAAGACAATTTATTTTTGCTCAAAGTCCATTCCAGTAAAAAGTGATTACATATAATAAGTAATTCAATAATAAACCAATAAAGAACCAATATAAAACCAAGACTAAAAAGTCCCAAAAAATGGTACTAAAAGTAGGTACAAGTTAATTAATTAATTAATTAATGAATTTACTAATAGTATAATACTATTATTAGTATTTTCTCTAATCCACACATAATGTTGTATAGGGCACTGTATTTGCATACCAAGTGAGGTTTATGAAGATAAGACGATTAGTCTTACGCTTCAGTACCAGTCCAAGGGTTCACGGATAAAACATTTAAATTAAAAGCATAATATGTGATTGAATTTAATAAAATAAAATCAGTGAATATATTGGACATATAATTAATATCAATGCACTTCTTAGATTTTTATATTTAAAGGTGAAGATATGAACCGGGTTGTGGTCTAGTTATAGATTCTAGGACTCCGGATTAGAATCTCTAAGTTTGAATTCCACTTCGGTACAACTTGTTTCCTGCTTTCTGGCACAGTTATTTCCGACTATTTGAAAGCAGACCCAAAATCCAAATATTTCAGTATATCACGTGAAATTTTTTTTTTAAAGAAAATAGTATTATATTCTGTTTTTGCTATAATTGTGATGCAGTTAATTTAATGCATCAATTTCCGTATTCTGGCTGCATGATATTAGTAGCTTTTTAGTCTCTGGATTAAATTTTTATGCTTAAACTCTTTTACTACGTATATTTATTAGTACTTTGTTAAAAAGTTTCCTCAAAATTGAAGTCTATTTAGTAAAAAAAGTATGAATGCAAAAAAAATACACAATTAAAAAATCTAATGAAATCTACCTACTCCTAAATGTCGAATTTTGAACTCTTCTATTTTACGACGTTCCCAAATCCTCGTATTTTAAAGGGATATGAATGACAGTATTTATTTTGATAACATTTATTTGAAAAAAGATTCGAATATTTTTTCATTTTTCTTTTTAAATAATTTTTTTTATTTAGGTAAGTAGACGTATGTTTTTTTTAATTTAACTAAAAAATTCGTTTTATTCTAATTCTGTATATGTTCATTTTTGTTTTTTATATAAGCTTGCACTCCCCACCTAAGGGTTTGGAACAAATGTATATTATTATTACTATTATTAAATAAATAGAAATTCACTTAAATAGAAAGCCCCATATATATAATCCAACAAATTTTAGGTATTAATATTATAATTCTAGTCGTACACAAGTAGGTTTCGACCCAACGACCAAAAAGTTTGATGTCCGTATTACTACCACTACAAAAAGCCATCATGTGCTAACTTACTCAAAAGAAAAATGGTAAAAATGCCGTTATTGATTAAAACAAAAAAAAAATCCCAAGTGCAGTATAGTTGTTAGTCTCCATCATTTGTTTCACAAGAACAAGATGATCCGTCTTGTACTTAATTTAGTTAAACATTTTATTTTATTGACTTACAAATTGGATGAGATGGGTTAAGTATCACTAATCACACACTTCACAGGTTGTTAAGTCTAATACTTGTGTTCGTACTTTGTTGCATCACCTTTAAGTTGAAAGTGAAGACTGTCGATACATGGGTGAGAGTTGAGTAGTCATATATAGAACAAAAGTACTGGACACTAGCGAAAACTGCTTTAATTATGTACACCATAGCCCAATACTTGTACTGTCTGCTTCTGCTAAGGTACCCAAGTAGTGCGAAACAGGGATGTGAAATAACTATATTTATTTTATTTATTTATTAAACTGTCTAAACAAATAAATACAGTTATCTTTATATATGGTGTAATAAAACTCGTAGTACAACCCGAAAACTGGTAATATCTACATCGTATTTTCTGCTCCCAAAAGTTTCACAAAAGTATGGCCGATTAAGTTAAATGCTTCAAATTCTTATTAAAACGCGTTTTTTGTATTGAAAATGTCTAAATACATGATATTTGATTACAGTTTGCAAAAAGAAATCGAAAAAAAAAAACAACTGTCATTTTTTCTATTTTCTCGAAAACTAAAAGGTCAAATAAAAAAAAAAAAAATCTCCAAATCGACTCCAAATATTATGTAGATTCACTGGTTTCCCACTTGTACATCGAGTTTTGTTACACACTGTATAATATAGTATAATTATTGTTAGTGCGTCTGTGTGTAATCGATAACCATCTACGAGTTTATTATGGTTCCTGAATATATTAATTTATTGAAATGATGGTTCATAGCAATGAAAAGTAACGGATCAATGAAGAAATAAAATGTTTAATGTATTCTTTCATTTTCGGTCTTCCTCGACTAAATAATAAATTTTGAAAATGCTCGAAAACCATATATATTTATTTATATTTGTGTGAATTAAAAAATGTACATGCATATTGTTTTGCATTGTTTTTAAACATCGTATCCAAATTATTTTAAATAACTTTATTAGTCGTAATAATCGGCGTGCGTGCATGAGGAGACGTATGAATGTGGAGGAAGAAAGGAAGTGTGTCAGGACAGAGTGATGTGGCGTTCTATCCTCTCTGCCTGACCATTTGGAAAAACAACATGATGGTTAGTTAGTTATTATTTAAATTAAAAAAGATAAAACTGTTTTTTTTTTAAATCTAAATTTGTTGTACAGCCCTGGTATACCACTAGAATAATGAATGAACATAGTGCCATAACAATACCCGTTGATTGGCCTTGGATCCTATAGCAATCAGAATTTGTACGTGACATTGTCTTCTGTCAGGGCTACACGAGGTGACGGTCAGGACCCAGAATACCTAATAAGAGGGCGTTTTGTAGTACCAGAATGGATGGATGTTTCGCTTTTTCTTCCGCTGTTCATCATTCCAGATCCGCTCCCTATGTGGGAGCATATTACTGTATTAGTGCTAACTCACCGATACGAAGTTATGCAATAAAAACTGCTAACAAGTTTGCTAACATTAATGATATTTTTCAACACAATAATCTAGTGCATTTTAGGGTACAGTGTGTCATGGATGCCATCTCTGGCGGTAATGAATAGCTACCTACTGTGTAATAAATAAAAAATTTTATGTAAAAAGGGCGTAAAAAAAAAAAATAAATATTGGGTCCACAAAAATGCCTCCAAAACCCGCCCGTAGTTCGGCTTCCCGTTAAGTCCCACGTTCAGCTCAAAAACTCCAGGTCGTCAAAAAACTGGGCCGAAAAGGAAACGTCCCCAACAGTAGAAAAAGGGGCGGGGACCCCCTTTTTTTTTAAATGCCCCTTTTTTTTTAAAA
>JAGVSP010000784.1:0-55174 GCA_022494985.1 Micrasema minimum
AAATTAAATATATTTTATGACCTAACTCGTATGGAAATAAAATCAAAACAAAGTCATACTCCACCCACAAATTTTACAGGAGAGTGAAAAAACAATGTGACTTTACAAACAATGACAAGATAGTGTGCCCCAGTGGCGGCGCAGCGTGGGTTGGCACCCGGGGCGGTTTTCAAATGAGCACCCCCAAAATAAAACAACGAATACCTACTAAATGTGCTTACGCGACTTTATTTTACTTAAATATTCAATAACATGGTCAAAGGTTACTTTTCTTTCCCTTTCAATTGACAAAATGGGGGAGATTGATCTTAAAAACGATTTAATTAACTTTAATTTTGAAAAGCTTCTTTCACACGAAGCCACCGAAACGCAAATAGGAAGAATCTGAGACATAGCGCTAGATTCGGAACAGACTAAGAATAGTCCCATTTTACAATGAATCTCAGAACCTCCAGGGTAGTCCACTGGACTGCCACTTGGCAAGAAATGCTGGAGTGGACGGTGTCACCCCTTGGTGCTGGGCACCCGGGGCGGACCGCCCCCACTGCCCCCCCTTACGCCGCCACTAGTGTGCCCAATAAAAAAATAATAAATAAGAATTTTCGCACAAGTGGTGTGTTAGTTAAAATAGTTCAAAAACAATTTAAAAACATTATTAAAATCCATTTAATAAAACAACTTATCTTAACATTGTATAAAAATAATATAAATGTGTATAAAAGTGATGATAAATATTTTTTTAATGTAGCTCCTTAACCGATAATTATTGTGAAAATATATATTTGTTTATAAGTTATATCTTAGAAGGGACATAAGTTTTCCAGTTGACTACGTCTTTCCACCAGTGAGGTCGGGACAAAGCACCAGGATATGAATAAATAGATGCTTGTAAGTTTTGGTACACCTGTAATATCAAAAATATTTATATAAAGCTGAAGTTTTCGTATAAATATACCTCAGGGGCGCTTTAAATATTGAATTTAACGGCTCGGGAAATTTAAAGTGGGTGAAAACTCAATTTCTGAGTAGAAAATACCATTATCAAAATTAATCAAAAGATTTTGAGAACATATAGGTCTTAAGTTTCTTTCGAAACATCACTTCACTCTCACAGTTGCGCACTTCTGGTGGGAGAGCATTCCAAGCCACAGAGCCCACAACCGCAAAAGCGTGATTGGTACCATTGGTACATTCAAATTTTGGGAGTAACTTAACAATTTGGGGTGCATTTTATGAGGACTAGTCAGTTGTGAAATCCATAGATATGACAAGTTGTAGAAAAAGACTCTTAATGGGGAAACGTAGACAATTTACAAAGATTGGTAGGTACCTAAATGATTTTAGTATTTTACCGAATTTTTTAAGCACATTCTTCCTCTGGTGACAGGTTTTACACGCGCGTGAAAATTTTTATTCCACTGGCAAAACTTTAACCAAATAATTCAACACACAGCTCAGCACATTTCTGTGGTGTCCTCTATAATACAGAGTAAACATTTTGACATAGCACCCACGCAAGTGATTGTTAGGCCATTAGTTTATAAAAGCTTAGCCTGTAAAGCTATGAGCATCATGCACCAATGAAAATTGTCTTACAGGTACATCACTTAGGTATTGTTTAGATTAAGATGTGCTGGCAAATTCAATGAGCAACCTCTGATAATATTACTTACAAAACCATCACTGCTTCCTAAAATAGAGTTGAGGATGAAATCTGGAGGTGCAATGGTGTCGATAAGTGCTACAGCATCAGTTTTTATTGTTGAACACAATTCTATAATCCCATCTCTTAAGAGGTGTCCGGTGTTGCCAGTAAAGTATTTACCCTGTGAAAAAAAAAGTATAAATAAGATAAAAATATATGCTGTTTGCCGGCACTACCCAATTTTTGGCACTCTAGTTTAAATTGAAAAAGTAAGAATGTTTGACATTTTCCCATATTGAATACCTATAAAACTTATAAAAATGTGCCTTTTGTAATATTTTATTGCAGTTTATATTTGATTACCATAGTAGAAGTAATATTGACTTACCATATAAAGGGTTGCTAAATGTTTCTCTAAGCTCCACGCCCCAAATAAGGAAACAAGTTTCAACATGGCTTCCTTGCAATTTTTATCTTCAATATTGAGGGCACATTTGTGGAATGTTTTAATGATTGCGTGCTGCAAAATAATACAAGAATACTATTTATAATTTCAGAAACATTACTCAAGTTTACATATTGATATTTTTTCTTCAACTACAGACTTTTAGGCGTATAGGTGTATATTTATGTAAAAAATAATGAAATACGAATTCCTTTTAGAAATTTGTATATCATAATAAACTCTTAATTAATTATTTGTGATTAGATTTCGATGTGGCATTTCATTTTTTAAGAATATTTTCTCTCATCTATTGAGAGAAATTTTTTTTTATTATAAAACATTAATAATTAATTAATTGATATAATTTTTATCTAGTTACTGATAGGATAAAGCATAGCTTATATTTAAAAATCAACGGCTGTATAGTATTTAAATTGTCTATGTCAATCTATGTAAATTAATGAAATTGCAAAAAATACAGATTTTAAATTTTCATGTACACAAACCACATTGAAATGATATATTTTATGAGTACTCCCTCAGAATCGATGTTCGTACAAGCAGAGAAATGATTATGCCGACAACACTATACAATAATGAAGCCACCAAAATTTTAATGGCGTTCTTACCTCGGCATATACAGTGGACAAGGTAGCGGCATGATACGCTTGTGAGTCATTCCTTATGGCGAAACTGTCTTTCCCTTCCTTGGCGAGCCTGTCAATTTTATTGGCTGTCTGCTTTAGTATATAACACACTAACCATTTGTATGCATTCAATATATCTAGAAAAATGCAATACATTCTTTATAATAAATCTTCTTTATCTCTATAAAAATTCCAATGCTAATAATATTATACCTAGCTTATTTGATTGCATACAGTTTTTATTCACATTGATGTGTGTCTATTGAGTCTATATTAAGAGAGCGAAAAAGAAACTATGGATCCGACGCCACACCAAGGTTTGCGATGTGGTAGTAAGAATTGCTTGGTTGAAGTGGAAATACGCTGATCACATAGCCAGAACGACAGACGACAGATGGACTAAGCATGTTTTGGTGTGGAGCTAGAAACCTGAGGTCTCAAGGATGTCCACGATATCAAGAAGATATCTGGAAGATGGTGAATGGGGACAGCGCAGTATCGGGAGGAGTGGAGGCGGCAGGGGGAGGCCTATGTCCAGCAGTGCACCTTCTCAGGCTGATACGATGATGATGATGTTTATTTCACATATTCTCTTTCTCATCATCAACATTTCTGCTAGGGTCAACAGTCAGACATTAAATTCATTTGATATTATACATATTAATCTATAAATACTACATTTTTTAGACGTCTTGTCAATGTTTTTAGAATACTAAATATTAAAAGAATTAAAAAACCATCCTTACTTTCTGGCTCTAGGACTTCCTTAGCCGATAACGTTCCGGGAGATCTGAGTTTTTGATGATTTTGAAGGAAATCTGCAGTGCCATATGGGGAGTTGATTTTTTCACCTTTCTGAACATTTTTCCACAGACTCAAGAGCCAGTTACTGGTTTGCTGAATTAGAATACTATTTTCTCCTTCGTAAGTGCAATTGGCGTCATTTTCATTTCTCATTTCACCGATTCCAGTAGCTGCAAGGAAAGAAACAAAATTAAAATAAAGCAAACATATAATTTACTGAACAACATTTTGAATGAATACAAATACTTGTAGACAAATTACTGGATTTATTTTTTATTTATTTATTTAGTTTATTTCAATCTTGCTTTACACTTTCATCTTAAATGCATTCCTCACTGGGGGACCCCGTGCCGAGTTTTTTTTCTTTTTTTTTTTCTTAATTATTAATAAATCCATAACAATTTTAAACTATATTAATTCACACACACACCTAGACAATGTCACTCACTAACAGTATGATAAAAATGGTATATAGTATGACAATTATTGTTGTAACTTCCTGAGTCTTGAGCACAGTACCTCACACTAGCCCAATACACATCGATATTAAATATTAAATAGGGTGACAATAGTTTCAGGATCCAATGTTTTGATAAATAATTTAATTTTCTTTTTAAATAATGAAGAGTTTGCTATTTCGCGTATTTCTTTAGGCAATAGGTTGTACAACTTGGGCCCCTGATATGTGTAGGATCTTTGCCCGTATGTTGTTTTCATTTTTGGGATTGGCTGCAATTCTTCGGTAACTTCGGTAATTCATGGATTATACTCATGCTGGGCTGATATCAGATATTATTGATATCTCAACAGAGACAGAGAAGCTCTGGAAACGAATGTGGGTTATCTATGTTGTCAGATGACAGGCGGAATGGGGAATGTTGTAATTACGTCAAGTGGCCACTTAAACCCAGCCAATGACAGGTCATAAGCCCTGTAAACGCCTAGATAACCCACATTCGTTTCCAGAGCTTCTCTGTCTCTGTTGAGATATCAATAATATATAATTTACTGTTTGCCACTCAAAAAGACATACAAGTGTGATTTGGCATATTGGGTTAGAGCAGTATAATCCAACAATATTGATAAACATTTAAGCCAAATGATACAAAATAGGCAAATATTTTAAAATTATCGATTTCAGTGAAAGAAAATTGTCATAAACTTAATTATTACATTGATTTGGTATTATTTATTGTAACTTATATGTAGAAATTACTATTATGTAAATTAGCTTAGCATGTAAATAAATAAATCTTAAAAAATGCCAAGAACAACAGTTTTGTGAACAGAAAAGTGGACTAGACAGAACTTTATTTTAAGGAGTACATTTTAATGTGAGCATAATTTAGGCTAGTGTGTCGCTTTAGTGTAGCAAACAGGGACTTCTTCTCCACTCAGCTGACAAGTGGAAAAAGACGACATACTATGAAATTAACATACTGACGTTACTGAGATATCATAATAAATAAATTGTGAACAATACTGATCAAATAAACGATAATATTTTCATATATAAATTTAATAATCACTATATTACTATTTGGGAGGATGCACGGGAACTGGCGGCCAAACCCTTGGCTTGGAGGCAGTTTGTGGAATCTACGTAGATTCTATTAGATTATTAGAGTGGATATTGTATGATGATGATATAACTAAGAAAAATACTCTAAAAACTTCACCTTTAAGGTAACCATGTCCGCCACATGCTTCTCTGCACACCTGAATACCATCCCTGGCCAACCAAGCGATGACAGGTTTAGAAGATGAAGACAGAGCGTGCATCTCTACTCCTTTATAGGCATCACTTTCACTTTTGTCTGTAAGAACAACAATAATAGTTTTTAGCATTTAAATGAAAACCTGCCCGTACACTTAAATTTAAAGAAACTTTCAAAAGGATGTCAATATATATTGAAAACAAAAAACTAAGATTAATTCAAGGATCTAAAAACCCTATATATATGAGGGAGTATGGTAGTAAAGACAGCTTTTACATAAAACGGTGGATGCCTGATCAGTAACTCACGTGAGAAGAGTTTTTGTCAATTTTCTAATGTTAAAAATATGCTTTAGCATGCATTTCATTGCATTTTTTATGCATCCAAAATAAAGCATAAATCATGATGTATTTTATTACTGTCAAGTTGATAATAATCTATGCTGAAATTGAGATATTTAAATAGAGAATTACTTTAAATTGCCAAAAATACTATCAAAATCACTAATTTAAAATACTGTATATTAAAGTTTGTAAGATTTCATGGCCTGCAGAATACAGATTATGATTTTCTGGGTCATAATGCCGTGTTTGTGGGCTTTGCAGTATCCATGGATAGACACAGTGCAATCTTCCTTGGATTAATAAAGTTTTAAAAATAAAACAAAACTTACTCATCATGGAGTTCAACACAAATGAAGTGTGTGATTCTGACAGCCACATGCAAAATATTCTCATGCCATACGAGGCTGCCAAATATGGTATTAAGCGGAATTGCTGAAAAACATATTCACATTGAATAGAAATACAAAATACATTTAAAACTACGAAATAAAATATGTATTTTATAACCATTAACTAATCTAATCAATATTTAATATTACATATTGTCACTATTTAGGCAAAACTCTGGAAACGGTAATCTGAGAATTTTACCGTGCCTAAAAGGGTAGTCAAATCTCCAATTTAAAAAAGCCAAACCTTAAATTTTTAAAGCTTAAAAGTATTAAAATCCCACTAAGTGTTTTAATTAAAAAATATTTAATATGTAAGAGAATGAGTCAACTTTTAGGGGACATGATCAAAAAGTTTGGCTGCCTCTGCTATAGATTAAATAATTTATGAAAACTTACCTGTTGTTGATATTCAAGCACTGGAAACTCCTCTTTGCTGTCATCGGGCCCAAACTGCTTCCTGACCGCCGAGTAACGGACAGCCACGGCCAGCGCCTTCTGCAGCTGGTTGGTGGCCATGCCCCCGATCTGGACGCGGCCGCCCGACAGGATGCCGAGGGAAGCCCCGAAGCGCTTGCTGGCGTCCTTTATCGGCGTCACGTAGTTGCCCGCCTCGTCAACGTCCCCCAGTTTGTTGAGAAGATTCTCGGCGGGGATGCGGTACGAGTTGAACATCACAAAACTACAAATTCATTATTTATCAGCACCTAATCGAGCTATTATAAATTGAATAACTTTCAAGGTTTACTGCACTTGGTGTACCTATGCACCATTGGGTGCAGATAAAGGAGAGTAGTAGCAGTAATCAAAATGCCAAATATATTATTCATTGATTCAGCGTTAACGTTGTGTAGCAACATTGTTAAAATTATTTGAAATAAAACTACTTTGTTTTTTAACTACACGAGTTTATTATTATTTTTACACAACTAGTTTCGGATAGCAAGTCTATCCATCATCAGGTGCACTTATAAACTAACAAAATACAAACCCCCCCTCCCTTCCCCCCCACCATATCCCTCCCACGTATTTTGACTACACCCAACACCATTAGTACCTAATTGTATTTGTATTTTGTTAGTTTATAAGTGCACCTGATGATGGATAGACTTGCTATCCGAAACTAGTTGTGTAAAAATAATAATAAACTTGTGTAGTTAAAAAACAAAGTAGTTTTATTTCAAATAATTTCAAAATGCCAAAGTTATATATTTTTTTTAAAACATGGCAATTAGTAGACAGTAAATATTAACAGGGAACTGATATTGATTTATTTCATTCAAATCGAAACAATTACATTAAAAAATACATTTTACTGCCTAACTATGCCCTAGACCCGTTTTAAGTCAGTAGATATTTAAAATTGAGATAAATTTTTTTTTCTTCATACATTGACATTTGTAACTTACAAACGTATTTTTTTTCAAACAAAAAACACAAAGTATAATAAAATGAAATAAAATTAATCTAATATTTAGATTTGACTGGTGTTTTAAATGTTCAATAGATCTTTGAAACTTCAAGTTAATTCCTTTGCCAGACAAACGATATGACTTTTTAAAAGTAATTTTATTTGTATTTGAAAGGTTTTATTACCCGTTGTCGATGCCGTTGAGTCCGACTTTCTCCCCCATGTCTCCGACCAGCACCCCGGGGTAGGGGCGGAGGGTGCGCGGGCAGCGAATCGGCACCACGAAGGCGTTCAGCCCCTGGTCCTTGCCGTCGGCGGTGATCAGCTTGGCGTACACCACGGCGTGAGTCGCACACTTACCTGGAATAAAAGCACACAGATCAGCAAGACACGAAGTTACTAGTGTTGGAGGGTCTAGTGATATTCACATTCTCCCCATAGGAGCGAATGTGGCGAATGTCTACAAGTATTTGTACACATTCAAGATGTTGTTAAATATAAGCAAATAAATTGAAGAGACATCTTCAGGCGTCTTCTAGTAAGTGATTAATTCTCCTACACCAAAAGGGTTGATTGCCAAAAATGCTTAGCAATTTTCTCAACAGATGTCACCAGTGAGAAACTCTCTTAATAATGTGGAACGACGAATAAGAGTTCGATATATTTACAAGTTTCGAAATTTGTCATATTATATGGTTATCGGAATGGGGAATGTTGTAATACATCAAGTGGCCACTTAACCCAGCCTAAGTACTGGAGTCTTTAAACGGTGGAATTTGATGTGGTGTTATGAAATTTTCAGAAAATTTGTATGGAAACACCCCTTTTAGTAAATTATTTTGTGAAGCTTAAGGTGCACTAAATTGGTACACCAATTATTGCAGTGCACCTTGATCATTTATAACACAAAGGTAAGATAAATTAGTCTTATACTTCAGTGTCTAATCACGTAATGAAATAATTATGAAAAATAACATTTAAATTAATATTTCATATTGACCCCCATCGGGAATCGAACGGGAATAAAAAAATTGAATTAAAAATTAATGTGGTTTATAGTAGTTTTTAAAATAGATTGTAGGTACACTTATTTTCAATTGCCTACTTATTTTCATATTTATACTTATTTACATCAGAGCTTTTTAAATGTATTACTATCTACTGGGGAACCAGCTGTACAGAAAAGTATGTATACCTATACATTGTAAAGTCTATATATATATAAATATTTCATGGGCCAAGGGCAATTGTTTGGAGCTTGAGATAATAATTCAACATACATAATTGGAAATTAGCACTTTTCAAAGACATAAAATACGCTACGCGAGATTTAGACAGTTGTCATGCAGATTTCCATTAAATAATTAATCTGTTATTCTGTTTGAATTATTTTTATAATCTTTAATCACAGTCCACGCAATTTAAGCTGGTAAGTCAAAGATTTATCTATATACAATCACAACACTATCAGAGATAAACATTGGAATTATGTCTTGAGTTCTAATTGCGGTTTTTTATCAGCCGATTTAAAAAACAATGAAATATACTAGCTCGGGGAAATTCAACTAAATTCAATGTGTTCCATGAGATAACAATATGTCAAGAATTTATAATAAGATAAATTGATGTGAAATTTTAAGATAATCCATGTTTTAAAATATTAAATTTATCTTACTGCAGTGGAGATTATAATCAAGGTAGTACATATACAATTTCGATTTATTTTTAGTCTAAGAATAGTGTAGACGTCTAGACATTGTACCAATTTTTGCCATGGGAATTTTAAAAGTAAGAAGGGCAAAAATGTTCGTAAAAAAGATAAAAGTAAAAATTATTATTTTATAGTGTGTTTATTAACCATTTAGTAATATTTTCATGACAATAATTCACCCTTTATCAGCAGACATGTATAAATCTCACGCCGCATACATATTTAAGAAGATAAGACGTTGGGATTATTTCGCTACTAAATGTCACTCACATGAGCTACTAGTCAATGTGGAACCAAGCCTTTAGAGGTTGATTATAATAACGATACAATAAATAGTTAACAGGATAATACTACATTGAATGGGAGCGACAAATTGTTTTTGAAGTTCTATGAATCACTTTAAAATGACAATAGAACATTCAAGAATCATTTTCTGAACTAGGACCTGTACTATAAGTAGAATAATTCATCTAAGTTGTTGCCAACAATATGTTCAGGTAATCCGTGTTCTAAGTTCATTACACTCAGAGTATAGGGATTTGTCACAACAACAAAATACAGTTAGTTATAGCTCAGAGTTCCACATATTACAAACAATGCAGAAAAGGAACACGCAACTCTTTCTGTCTAAACAGTTTAATAATTATTTTTTTGTTTTAATTAAAAGTAAAAGTTTCTGCCCTAAAAATAATTTAAAAAACAGCAATAAAATGAAAAGAGGTTTGTGTAAGAACAATAACTAAAACACATCATTATTTTAGTGAGATAAGGCTAATGATTATTATAAAAATTATATAATAATATTATCAACTTATAATTATTACAGACAGCAAAGTTCATTCAATCAAGTAATTGTATAAAATTGAAGATAGCTACATACATACTCGTTTTATAAAAAAAAAACATCTTTGTACTATTTCAAAATAGCTTGTAACGTCACGGTAAGACTGAATTATTTTATTGATTAGAAATATCAACAATGACCAATGCCAAAAATGTTTTTAAATAAGCATTCATAACACTTTATTACAGATTAGATATTATTAAAAATTTTTGGACTTTGTCTGCTTATTTATCAAAATTCGAAAGGTCAACTGGTCAAAGATATATAAAAGACATGGAATACAGTGCACAGAAAATTATAATCAGATCACCTGGCATTTTTTACGCCATTTTTTTTTCATGGTTACCATGTGATTTCCATTCTATTTATTATTCATATTTAAGTAAAGAAATAAATCAATAATAAAAACATAAAATAAGGAACTAATTGAATGATGCATTTGGAAATAAATCAATAATAAAAACATCTGGAACTAATTTCTGCTCTGGATTAAATCTTTTAAATCGGTTCAAAAAATTTATTCACATTTTTACATCGAATCAATAAAATTTTGGGATGGGAAAAATGTTTGAAAAATAGCTTTTTATTCGCTTTGGCGGGTAACAATGAAGTTCTAAGGGTTAAAACTAAAATATAATTCTCACCTAAATTTCCTACCCAGCATTTAGCCGCTTCAAAATCAGCGCTGTGCACGATGAACTGTTTGTTGGCAACATCGTGTGTGGCTGTTGTCCGCATTCCTCTGGCGTTAGATCCGTGGGCTATCTCCGTCAACGCAAAGCATCCGGATATCTCGGACGCCTCTGTACCCTCAATAAACTTGTAATGTCGCTCCGTTCCCATCCCCCGGATGACATTAGCAAACATTTGGTAAATTAAGCTATGCTTTACAGCCATAGATACATCGTACATGTAGATGGATTCTATCCACGCTGCTGGTATTCTAGGGTCTGAAAGTATCTGGAAAAATATAAATATATTAATACTAATTTTCCCTGCTGTAAAAACCATTTTTTAGTAATGATTTCATGGGTTCATAATGAAAAATTTGGTATAATGTTCATATACTAAAAAAATCTAATTACCGTTTCTATGGTCATAAAGTTGGCAGTGTTTAATAATCTTAATCTCTTGTGTGCCAAATGTCTTTGCTCATCTAAGGGCAGTGTTTCAGAAGACATATTAAATAATTCATTATTCTTTAAAAAATCCCACACTTTGCTCTGAAAAAATAAAAATGGTGTATTGGACAAAAAAAAATATTTATCATCTTGCTTTCATGTAGCAAACAAATTTGGTGTAATGCAGTGCCCTATGCACCAATAGATGTGGATAAGGGAAAATAGCAGTAGTAATTTATCGTATTGTCTTAACATCTTTGAATCAATAGATATCTAACTAACTAACCATCACGCCATTTCTCCAAAGGAGTAGGCAGAGAGGATAGAATGCTACACCACTCTGTTCTGGCACTCTACACTCGCTTCCTCTACAATTATAAATCTTCTCATGCACGCACGCCGATTAATCTGACTTTTCACATGTCTACTTCATTTTTTTTTTTACTTTTTTTCTGTTACTACTATTTAATTATTCTTCTGAGAAAAAATCTTGAATTTACAAAGCATTTTATCAAGACCAGAATACAATTATTAATGTGTAATTTTTAAACATAAAGGACTAGATGTCGCAAGAAAAAAATAATAAGGCAAACTTTACATAGGTCAGAAAACTGAACAGTTTCTTATTCAGAAAACTGTTCAGTCTGTCAATGTATTGGCATGGCATGCTGAATATGTATATTTTAACCGTGATTGTAAGTTATTATCGTATGTTTGCACAGAAGAAATTGTAAACATAGCTAATAATGTTAAAGTGTTTAAAAATTAATTTGTTTATACCTTAAATCTAATAATGTCCTCTCCTTCCATTGCTATTTTCATTTTCCTCCAGTCAAACGAAGCATACTTTCTGTACTCTGATAGTGGACCATTGGGAAAGTCAGGCAACAACTCCCGAATACTTTTTACTTCTTCGTTTGAGGATCCCATTCTGCAGAACAAGTAACACAGAACTAAGAATTCAATATTTTTATCTACTTACGGTGACTTAAACAAGAAATTATGAGAAACATTGTTTTATGACAGCAATATTTAACTGTCTACTTAAATAAATTGATTTACCTTTGCATAAGTAAAATATGTATGCAAAATAGAGATAAAACAATTGTAAACCAAATTCAATATCTACTGTCTGTTAGTAGATCAACTTAAATCATTTTACTATACAAGGAAGTTGAGCAAAGAACAAACAAACTAAACTTCGCTACAAAGCTGAAACGCTGTATTATAAAATGTTGACTGAAAAGTTTCAATAACTTTGTATGAAATTTTTTTAATAGCCTTTCCAAATCCGCCTTTGTCTGCCTCGTAGCACAGTGGTAGCGCATTTGGCAACCGTGCATGAGGTCGCGGGTTCGATTTATATTTATTTACCTGTGATTTTCATATGAATATTTCATGTGTGATACCTTGGACTGGTACTAAAGCGTATGACTGATCATCCCACCTTCATGTAATAAAATGATCAAGATACACTGCACTTGATGTACCGATGCAGTGCCCTATGCACCATGGGTACGGATAAGAGAAAGTAGTAGAAGTAGTAGTTTGAGATTAAACTATCATAGAAACCCACAAAGTTAGTGTGTTGCAAACATGAAATTTATGTCAAAATTGTGTAATTCCATGATTTCTAATGTGGTTATCCTTGAAAGGCATTTAATAAAATGGACAACCTGTCTTAGTCTTATATTTTGACATAGTATGTAGCGAAAATACAAGTAAGGAAGTGTACATAAAATTACAATGATCCATTTTTAAGAACTCTCCGATAAATAATAGATAATATTGTTTTATGTGATTAACTGCCTTAACTTCCGTTAACTTTCTCTCTTCAGTTAACAGAAATAAGATTCAACCATTGTGATCTAACTGAAAATGGAACATAGAATTTAGTTAAAAGAACAAAATTTTATTGATATCTTTAATTTTAAAGATGTCAAAAATAATTATTTTTCAAGGCAGAATGCATCGAAATGTTTTAAATCATTTAAAAAAAAAACATAAATCTTTTCCCATGTACGAAGGTTGTAAGAGATTTTTCATCGAAAGTAAGTACTGAGAATAAGTATCATTATTGATGGAGAAAAAGTTATTTTTCACAAAGAAAATGGAGAAGAAACTGAATTACTCCGAGTAAAAAGCGTGGAACATTCATAATTAACATAAAAAGACAACTGCATTAAAATTATCTAAGAACAACATGTGAATATGTTAAGTATCACACCCTTAGTCTACATTGAATTTATTTTCTTATTTCAACATACCTAAAAATGAAAAACTATTAATAAAGCCACAAATAATAAATTGTCAAGTAGCTCAGTTACGAAAATATTTTTTTATATTTGTATACTATTGTACTATGTACTATTTTACAGTCTTATAATATTTTATATGTGCATAATAATTACTAATTTATAGACATAAGGAAAAACTAACAAAACACATCACAAAAATAAGCACTTGGCGTCATAAACTTGTTTTTGTACGAACAAATTGTTATAGCTTAGTACCTAATATTGAACTTCTAGTGCGAAGGTCTGGTTACGGAAACACATAACATAAAAACATACTTGGCAGATTCAAGAGGAGTCGCTCCAGAGGCACAACGAACTAATGACACTAAAACAGACAACTTATTGATAGCTTGTGTACGTCTTATCATTCTCCCACCAGACCTGATCTGCCGCGAAAAAGAAAATTACACAACGCTCCTAACCTGCGAATTCGTGCTAATTGATAAAAGTTAAAAATGACGACTCATTGGTCATGTTGTGAAGGCAAAGTTCATCATTCCGCCTCGGCCTCGCGTTAACGAATTTAACCATAACTTGGTAGATGTACCTACATAATATATAAGAACGAGGAAATTCTTACATCAAAGGATTATGCTACAGGTTTATGAATAAATTAATAGTTGAATTATTATGGAATAATACAAAATAATAAAAGTAAATTTGTTCTACTTGATACCTAAACGTCAAATAACTGTCACCGAATTTTAGTTCAATCAGCTGTCAAAATAGTTTCAAGGTAGGTACCTTATTATCTACCTATGAAAATAGTATTAAAGTACTTATCTACCTAATGTTCAAGTTTCTTTTAGAAAAAAATTTACTTATGTTAGTGAACACGAGAGCTAGTTTTTACAAATTAATCCAAGTATTCTACCTAAATGTGTTGCTTTTTTTAAAGAGCAATAAGTTGAACTCACATCCAGGGCCTTAAGTTCTGTTGGTTAATGTTTTATTATTTAAGATAATATGATTTTTCAAAGACTTGGAGATGTAAAAGAAAGTTTATTCTTTTGATACAAGCAAGCAGAGGCCTTATCACTATGTTCGGTAAGGATATTGTATATATATTTATATATAAAACGACGCGGGAGTACAATGGCGGCTCATGGCCAAGGATAGGGATGAATGGAGAAGTAAAGGAGATACCTAAGTCCTATTGCGATGATGATGGCTGAGAAAGAAAAAGCAGGAGAGTAAGGAATGGGTATTCCTTCTTCTAAACTTTGTGCTGCCCTCATTTTTATTTCCTGAATCTTTTTATTTTTCAATACTACTTATTGGTATATTTATACATATAAAAAGGAGATTTAGTGTTTTTGTATTTTTTTATTAAGTCACATACATATTATTATTATGTTTAGCGCTAAATACCTACCTATTACAGATTTACGATAAGAATGTTTGAAAATAGTAGGTATTTAAAAATATAAATTTATGTAAATATCACAAGATTGTACAGATTTCTTTTGGTAAAAATTTGATAAAGCACTTAGAAAAGGCTAGAAAAATTAGCTAAGTACATTATTTTATGTCAAAGTTATAATTTCGAAGGTACATTAGGTGGTGCAATAATATCGGTCCACCAAGATGGGACGAGTCATGACGTCGGGATTTGAAAAAAGGTTTGATTGGATGTTCTCATATATCTGGAAAAAATAAAATCAAGTATTGATTCATTATGTTATGTAGTAAAATTATTTTAAAACACATTGAATAATATGGATTTATAAACCCTTAAAATTAAAACCACATTTTTTACCATTCCATCGCTTGTTCCCAAAACAGAATTAAGCATACAATCTGGCGGAGAAATGACGTCCACAAGTGAGACAGCTTCTGGTGTAATTATGCTGCATAATTCTACAATGGCTTTACGCAATAATATGCCCTCATTTTTAGAGTAGTATCCATTCTGTAAAAAAACATTGATATTAAAGATATTTTATAGCAATTTATCTGTCCACGATGAGTCGATGTAAAAGAAAGAGATATTATTTATAGTCAATCTTATTTTAACCACCATATCCCATGTCAGAAAGCCCAATTAACACCTAAAGTTGAGAAATAATAATTATTTTAATTTATGTGATCTCTGGTGGAACCGAAAACCTTTGTGGTGTGAAGTCAGAATCTTATATATACCTACATTTTCATATTTATAATATTTTTTTATTACCATATACAGAGTTCCCAAATGTTTCTCCAAATTCCAAGAGCCATATAGTGATACAAGTTTCATAAAAACATTCTTTGAACATTGATCTTCAACGCTCAGGGCAAATTTATAAAAAGTTTCAATTATAATATACTGCAAAAAATAAAAAAAGTCGGTTTAAAGTTCATTTCTTATTACAATAATCTTTTTTACAAACAACAATAAATTTAATTACAAAATTGTTTGATTTTTCCAATGAAAAATTGTTTAATTTGTGTAAAGCTATAAATTTGTAAGATAAGATTGTAAGATAAGATAATATAATTGTTAACATCATTACCTCAGAAAAAAACATGGACAGACTATCACCATAAAATGTGCGGGTCTCATTTCTAACAGTAAATCTATCTTTTCCGTCTTTCAGTAGCTGTTTTGCTTTTTCAGATGTCAATGTTAAATTGTGACAAATAAGCCACCTGTAAGTTCTTAGCATAACTAGATTTTTAAAAAAACTGTTAGCTATATTATTAGAATAATAAAATTAAAAATACGTCATCGGAAATGGAATAAAAACTAACATTGTAGCCTTTAGTCCCTGGTGTCCCCAAATTTCTTGAATCTTGAATTGACACAGTGTATTCTTGACTTATTGTTTTTAATTAGTTTATAAAATATGTATACTTACTTTCAACATCCGAAATATTTTCTTTCGTTAGTATTTCAGATTTGTAAGTAATGATTTTGTAATAATCGTTTAAGAAATTGGTCGTTTTGTATGGAGTATCAATGGTTTTTCCATTTTCAATGTCTTTTAATATGTTCAGCAGCCAATAACTTGTTTGTTGCAGCAAGATATGATTATCTCCTTCGTATGTACAGCTCATATCATTATCATTCCGTAACGATCCAAAGGAGGCACCTGAAAGTATAATAAGTAAATAAAACAATTTTCCATTAACACAAAAAGATTTTTTTTAAATTAGTACATATGCTTATGACTATGGTAGGATCCAAATCCAGAGCTTCTGCTTTTTTTTTCCCTCTCAAATGAAAAAAAAATACATTTTTATGCTCCCATTCTCACCACCAAGGTGTGTGTACTTAAGGTGTCCTATTTATTATTATGGATTATGCATAAGCATGCCATTTCCAGAAGGAAGGAATATGTCTGAATTTTAAGGAGCTCTTATTAGTTACATCTACTTATAATTTCTGGTGATTCTCTCCAGTCAATAAAAACTCCCCAACTTTCTATAAAAATACCATAAATCATGATTATAATATATGTCTCCATGTCGTCCCTTATTGGTGTACTATATACCCTTTGTTTTGCATGACATATATTTTTTTATTGATTTGAACTTTAAATCAAATGACTAATAAACAAAAAGCACAGGAAAATTTATTTCCAAATACAGATATTTAAGCATCAGATTAACAGATTGATCTACATATTATTTATTTTAAAAAGAAGTAAGTACTACAAAAGGTTGATTGATTCGGCATTCACTTTGTAACACTTCATAATGAATAATGTGTTACTAATTGGTTTATTGTATAGAAATTGAATTTACCTACACTACCCGGTTTCGGGAGTAAAGTTCGAATAAACGTTAGAATAAATCAATAGTAACACATAACATTGTTGTATTCAATCATAATTCACTACAAAAGGTATTATTAAATATTGGTCCTTTCTATATTACAGTTACATATTGTTATTCTATATTCATCCTCACAGATGTCTTAATAAATAGCGGAAGATAAATACTGTCACACCATGTAGGTTGCCATTCCCCCCACAAGCCTCACGACACACTTGAAGTCCATCCCTTACGCACCAAGTTACACCTGGTTTAGTGGCTGCAGACACCGTTCTGCTGCGCTGACTGATATACACGTATTTTGAGTGGTGCTTGACATCACACGACTGATATACATGTCCGTATTTTTATTTCTACAATCTTACAATACCACAGAACTGATATAAATGTCGTGCGTTATTACAAGGCCTTTCAACTATGTGATAATGCACAAGTATAACCGTCCTTGAATTCTCCATACAGTTCTTCCTATGCACTAAACGCTGTGCAGCAGAACGTGTTAACAGAAACGAACAAGTTTTTATGAAAGAGAATATCGATATCACAAAGTTAATAATTTAATTTTCACATATCAGGGGTAAAAATTTAAGTGTTTGGAAGATTAAGAGATAATATTTTTATTTTTTTACTAACAGTCTACGTCATCCTCTAGATGTCTAGATCTAAAAGAAAAGACGGCCATACACGTATCACTATACCCCACAGGTATACTGGTACAAATGTGTGTATCCACCCAGGTCAGTTGCCTCGTTAAACTGTACAGGTTCACCTGTGCGGTTTATCGTTTCGTGTGTGAGCTATATGGAGCTATATGCTATACCTGCACAATTATATTTCAATAAATATTTAGTATTGAACACATTGGGAATCAAATCCATGACCTCATGCATGGTAGCCCAAAACGCTAACTACTACACCACGGAGCAGAGAATAATAAATAACTTACCATTAACTGTATGAATGTATATAAACCAATTAGCAAACACTCTCATTGCAAATGTGGCTGCTAAGTATGGCATCAGTCGGCATTGCTGAAATCGAAATATATCAAATTCCATTTCTTAAATTAGGTACTTTTGAAAAATTTTACTTGCATCCTGCGCTTTCAAAGTACTTAAAATTTATGGTGAAGTCATATTTTATCTTTGTGTGCTAAAATATAAAACTATCTACCTATTAAATAGTATAATTGAGGCAATTAGAAGCAAAGTTTGCAAACTCCATCTGTAACTAAAGGCTCACAATCGCCTGAAATTAATTTGCATAAGAATGTGTGGTATCGGAATACATGGGAAGTTTTAGCAATTACTAGACTGTTTCGCAAGCTCAAAGAAGAGCTCAGAGGGAAAAGAAAAATTACCCAACAATGAAGTCATGTACGCCGTAAAAGGAAGCCATCGGAATGTTGGAGCACCAATGGGAAAAGTGTTTTGATCTTAAGAGGGACTATAATTTGCTTGTGACTCTTCTTTCTAGGTCAGGGTTGGAGCATAGGGATCAACCCTCATATACAATACAGGGTTAATTTTTAGTCAGTTACAAAAAAAACCCTTAATTCCGCATCGTTAATAGAACTCATTTCAATAAAAAAAACATGTACTTTTTATTTTTACGATTTATTATTTTTATTCCTAATAATTTTTACAAATTACGCACACCCTACTCACAGCTGGTCATTTGAGTTCATGCGCGGCGCATAAGGGTAAGTGCGACGGGGGAGTGCGCGCCGGCAAAAGGGGGGGCGGACGGACGCTCCGCCTAGGGTGACCAAGTCTTCTACTGTTTCTGTGGAATCATTTGGGTGCCCTTTTCTTTTTTTTATTTGAGAAAGCACATGTTTTTTTATTGAAATGGGTTCTATTAACGATACTGAATTCAGGGTTTTTTTTTGTTAACTGACTAAAAATTAACCCTGTATACTTACATTATACACAGTTATTGCTTCTTGGCAGTCTCAGCGATTTGTGTGTATGCCTAATGTAAGATCTAAAGCATGTAAATAATTAATTTTGATACCATTTGCTGATACTCTAAAACTGGATATTCTTCTGGTGAGTTTTTTGGTCCAAACTGTCGCCGCACAGCGCAGTAGCGGACTGCAATTATTATGGCTTTTTGCAATACGCTAGTGGTTGATCCAGTCAGTTGTACGCGACCCATGGACAAAATAGACAGTGATGGGAGAAAACGTAAGCTTGGATTCTCAAACATGGTAATGTAATCTCCGTTCTCATCAATATCCGCGTGTTTATTTAACAAATTTTCTACGGGTATTCTGTAGTGTTCAAGTAGCAGGAAGCTAAAAAAATCATAGTGGAAATTTTTTTACTTAAAATAAACCATACAATATTTAAAAATACATTTACAAGAGTGATGAATTTAAGAATATTCAAAAGAGAAATACAAATTCAGGGTTTTCCAATGAGGAATAATTATAAAAAAATCCTGGTATTGTCAATTGTAAAACAAAAATGTTACTCAATTTGTTTATCATTCTTGTAAATTGTTCAATAGTACGAGGAATACAAAAAAAATGTAGATGGTATGTGTGGTTACTAATATGTATGCTTTAGATAGAATGCAAGGAAAATACAAATTATAAAACCATGAAATTATTGAGAGGTTGGGGTTTATTTTGACAGTTTACAAACTCACCCATTGTCGAGACCATTTAATCCAATTTTTTCCCCCATGTCCCCGACTATCACCCCGGGAAAGGCCTTCAGGGTGTAAGTGCTTCGTATTGGTACAATAAATGGATGGACCCCTTCATTTTTTCCCTTTTGTTATGAGGTTTGCATAAACAAGTGCGTGAGTTGCTCGTTTCCCTAGCAAGTGAATAATCAAAAACATTCTCAGTAAAAATGTTTAAATTAACAAGATTTACTTTGTACCACCTCAAAATTTTAATGTATCTAAAAAAACTAACTAACATAGATAGAACGCCATACCACTCTGTCCTGACATACTTCTTTTGCTTCCTCTACATTCATACATCTTCTCATGCACATACACCAATTATTCCTACTTTTCACATGCTTGTTGTACTTGGTCATGCCTTGTCTTTCTCGGCCTTCCTCGGCTTCTACATCCAGGCACACTTGCATTTAAACTTCTTTTAGCCGTTCTTTCATCACTCATTCGCTCCACATGACCAAACCATTGTAAAAGCCCTTTCTTAATTTTGTCAAAAATGCTTGTCTCAGCCTTGCACTCTGTTCTAATTTTTGACATTTGTACAACTATCATATATAGTCTTACCACACATTCGCCTGAGAGATCGCATTTCAACAGCATTCAGTCTACTTTCATCCATCCTTTTCCAACACCAACACCACGCTTCACTACCATACATAAGGGTTGGTAAATAACATAAATATGTATATAGTTTTAAAAGAAGTCATAACAATAATTTAAATAGTTGGTAGAACTCATTAACTAATTAGTTATTTCTGGATACAATGTTCGGTGTAAGGTTTTTTAAAAGTATCAGGACTGTACATTCATTTTTCTATTACTTTCTAAGTCTATGATTTACACCAGCTCAAGAAAAGCAGACATCAGCAGACATTTATAATACATCAAAAATTGTTAATGTAATTAATAATTTTAATGTATCTACCCAGTAGTCCAGACCAAAATTTGGCTGCTTTAAAATCAGGGGTATGTAAAACAAATTCCTGTGTAGTGGGATCATAGGTGGCTGTGGTTCGAAGTCCTTTGATATTTGACCCGTGAGCTAATTCTGTGAGGGCAAAACAACCGACTATTTCATCCTTTTCGGCTGCTGTGGCATACTTCTTGTGCCTTTCGGTTCCAATATACCGCAGAACATGTACAAACATTCGATGTCCTAAACCAAAGCAAGCTGCAGCATTCAGATCAAATAAATTTATAGCTTCGATCCAAGCAGAGTGAACCTCAGGTGTGTCATAAAACTATAAAATAAAAAATTCAATTGAATAAGTTGAATATAAATTATAAACAACATTTTGTGTGTGTCCAAATACTTGTAGAAAAAAACTGGATTTCACCCATTACAATTTGACATCTCAAAAGAGACGAGAAGTTTGGAAGAAAATATGGATATCTAGGCGTTTACAGGGCTTATTACCTGTCAGTGTGCTGGGTTAAGTGGCCACTTGATGTATTACTACATTCCCCATTTCACCTAGTATTTGATATTTATATCTGCCAAAACTTGTATATATACAGTGAAATGGCACAACGCTTCACGTGTGAATACTCTCTCCGTCGTCCATTGAGAAAATTGCTGAGCATTTTAGCAGAAACCTTTATGGATTGCAACTGAGATTCTTACCGAATTATATCACCTACTAGGAAACGCCTGAAGATGACTCTTCAATTTGTTATGCTTATAAATTTTACCAGCTAATTTTTATAAACAACATTTTGAGTCTATCCAAATACTTGTAGACAAAAACTCTTCCAAACTTTTTGTCTCTGTTGAGATGTCAAATTGAATATAATTTAAATTATTTTAGCATAAATTTGTATTTTATATTAATTACCCAACAGTGTGAAATTTGAAAGCAACAACATTTGTAAATTGCACATTAAATTATAGTTTAGCTTTCAATATGTATAAAAATTTCTACCTCATCAAATTTTAAATTCATTTTGGAGCTTATAAGCTGGCAGCGTCTCTGAGCAATGCGGCGCTGCTCATCTAATGTTAGAGAGTTGCTAGATTGGTTGACAACATCATGCTTTTCCAGTAACGACCAAATATTGTGCTGAAAAAGACGTTTGTGCTAAATTTTACACACTAATTGCTAATTTTTTATACATTTAAAAAAATTGATTGAAAAATTACAATATCAAGGGAATTTTTATTTTTTTTTATGTCATATTATTTTTTAGCGCGGTTTGGCGCTTTTTAAAACAAAACTCGATGGCGTACAAGCGTGAAAGCTATAGGTAAACTTCGTAATGAATTTCACGCCTTTCATGGTGGACGGGTATTGGAGTAACCAATTTTGTAAAAATCATTCGTATTTGTTTTTAAATTAAATTTATAAATGAAAACAACATTTTTGATCATTGTGTTTTATATCGTTGGAAAAACTTTAAATATATTTAACGCGTTTTTAAGAATATTTGTGTTATCAGGAAGAACCCTATTATAATTATCTTTAACTATAAGGTGTAACAAAACTCGATGTACAAGCGGAAAAACTAGTAAATGTACATCATATTTGGAGTCGATTTTGTAGAATCAAATTTTTTTATTTGTCCCTTAGATTTTGAGAAAATTGAGAAAGAATTTGATTTTTGTTTCGAGAAATTCTTACAAATTATTATTGAATATAATCTATTTAGTAAAAAATACTGTGTATCAGGAAAACTAATTAATTTTAACGAGAATTTATACATTTTGACTTAATCTACAGTACTTATGAATGCTTTCAAATAATTTTTTTAAAGCTTATATTCAAAAGCCATATTACACACATTCGACTCCAAAATTAATATGATGTAGATTCACCAGTTTTCGAGTTGTACCGCGAGTTTCGTTACTCCATGTATAATACTATATTAACCCATACGGAGTACATTTCGTCTCACCTTTACTTGAAAGTAAACTTACCCCTTCACTTATCCCAAATATTTTCCATCCAATCTCCAGTCATTACATGTACCTAATATCCAATCTTACGTCCTTTTAAATTATATCAATTTTCACTCAAGATTGTTTAAATTATTTCCAAGCACATGTCATGGCCCCAAAAGTCATATTAATAGATTGTATTAATTAAAATAAAATAAAAATCTTAGTATCCAAATATTAATTTTCCATTCTCTCATCTCTTACACACACTTTAAATCTTTTATCTGATGCTCACAGGTGATGTAAAATGATATCAAAGATATACTAGAATATAATTTTCAACAAATCAAAGATGAAGGATTTTCTGGAAATTATAAAAACAATGAAGCATGAAGAGTTATTTCATTGACTTACTTTGTATCTAAGAGTGAGTTCACCATCCATGGCTAGCTTCATATTTCTCCAGTTAAATGACGCCTTATTTCGATACAGGGTTAATGGTCCGATTGGAAAATCCGGAAGGATATCATTAATTGTTTTAGTTTCCATTTTGGTAAAGAAGCTTAAGACACAATAAGCCACCAGCAAAGGTACACTGATAATGGAAAAAGTATTATTGCAAATTAAAACATGTTCCTTCGGTAAAATCAATAACAGATTCTCAAATATTTAAAATTGCTTATATTGCCTTGATTATTTTTTTTAACAATGTAAAACCTAGCTTTCTATTTAATACGCATTTAATTAATTTTAATTTGATTAGGTATTATCTTTACAAAATGATTACTAGGCTAATTCAATGGAATGTAAAAGAATGTTGTAGCAGAGTAAGGGTAAAAACCGAAATATTTATGTGTGTAGTTTACACCTGTGCTAAGCAAGTTGGTTTTTTGGTGGCTAAAAATTTTTCAAAAATGTTAAATTGACTGTCCACCTCGCAGTATAGTGGTAGCGTATTTGGCTACCCTGCATGGGGTCGCGGGCTCGATTCCCGTAGGGGTCAATATGAAATATTTATTAACATGTAATTTATATGTGAATATTTTTTCATATGTATAAATACCTTGGACTGGTTCTGAAGCGTAAGACTGATCATCTTGCCTTCATGTAATAAAATGATCAAGATACACTGCGCTTGGTGTACCGATGCAGTGCCCTTTGCACCAATGGTTGCGGATAAGTGAATGTACTAGTAGTAAATTAATTTAATTTTAAATAAAATGTTGAGAACCTGTTAAAATATTGGTAAAAATTAGTAAACAATGAAAGGTATATCGCTAAAGTTCAAGTGAAAGAAATTTTAATCAAAACGGTACAATACTTGGAAGGTTACCTGATTAAAATTTATTCTGAACCGGAGTATCACATCAATTCTGACTTCCGGACTAGGTACCTAAATATCAAGGTTCTTTTATATGTAAGTCGTCGACCCTGTAATTCTACATTCTAGTTGAAAAAATAATTTAAATCTGTATTTACCTTTGCCTACCTATCTCTAGATTACAAGGCGGTGCTGTAACATCTGTCTAGATTGCATTTAATTTACTTTGAGTTAAAAAATTCAAGATCAAAACATTTTCTACACATGTGTTTTTACGGAGAAATGATACAATTAAAAGCCAGATATCTCCGGTAGAGTCAAGCCCTGTTACATCACTGTTCCCAAAGGAACCTTTTAGCAGGGTTAAGAACAGCTCAAATTTTAGTAAAGGCTATCTATAAATTAAGTTAGTATTGACAAAAGACGGGAGTAAAAATTGTGTAAAAACGTTGATGCAATTTGATTGACATCAGTCAATCAATATAGTTCCTATTATGATAAACAAAGCATAATCAAGAATCATATTGATGTTTAAATAAAACTGTAGACTACTTCAATGTTTTTTAAACTTATTTCTGAATATTATAATTCAAATTGTGTGGCACAGTGTTAGCGTCGTGGTCTCAGAGTCAAGAGATTTATTATTATTTAACCTTGACTTTTTTCAATGTCGGACTTTAATCTAATCCAAAAATTTGCCAAAAAATCAAAGGTGCGTTAATTTTTCACGGGGGGTATGATGATTTTTTTTCTAGCTAAATCTTATTCCAAAAAAAATATTTTTATAGGTACCACTTCTGGGCCATGTAGGGACGTAGGTTCATATGACAACACGTAGGTATACATATTTTGTAACTAAGAAAAACTTTCACTATAATTATTTTGAAACTGACTATATAGTGCATCTACTCGAATATAGAATGCAGACAATTTCTCAATCTTCAAAACTGAACATCCTGGTTGGGGGTGATTAGTCATTTCGTTTATTATTGCTTCATTTCTAAAAGCTGTACTGTTTAATCAAGATTCTCACTTATTCTAATCATTGATAATTAGACAGTTGTAAAGAAATGAAGTGTTTTTGGTTTTATATTAAACTGTGAAAATGAAAACTTTTAGTGGGTAAGTCTTGATATAGTGTGATTTCTTTTAAAAAATTTAATTATGCACAGAAGTACAATTAATTTATTATAATAATTTTCAACACTGTTTCACATTAATTTATTTATAGCTGAAGCCAACTTGTTAATTATTTTTATCTTTTTTGAAAGCAGCTTATTTACAGAAATCTTTAATTTTAATTCATTGTTACAGATTTTTAGTGATCCGTTATTTATATATACCATTCTTGGTGTACGGAATTGAAATAGTGACAGTAAAAAATAAAGAAATAACTTTACAAAATGGTATTTCTCATGAAAATACTAATAATACTTCTGAAAAAATAACAAAATTGCCGATCCCAAGGATATCTGAAAATGTACTCTATGTTTATCCAAATAATGCAAACAAAACACAAGAGAGAAGTCAAAGAAAACTTCATACAAAAGATAATTACGAAGATGACATCTTTTTGGTGTATGCTAGTCCGCTAGATATAAAAATGGAAGAAAAAGTTGATATCGCAAATGTAACAAGTGAATTTCTTTCAAATAATAACTCCAGTGAAAAAGGTGAATTGACTAAGTTACAAGTTCCCACAAACAAAAACATAATACATAATGAGTTGCATTTATTTAAAAATAAAACAGAGGAACTGAAAAAAGCTAATCTTCGCAGACGGCTCTCGAGTCTAAGCAGTCTAAGATATAAAAAAAATAAGCGAATAAGAATCAAACCATCGAAGAAAAGTTTTAATGTGGCCGATAAAACTATTGATGATATTGATAAACCTTCTTTAAACACAACAGATTTAAAGGACATAATAAACAATAACATTACTTTACAAATAGAAACCGATATTATAAAAAATCAGGGCAAAATAAAGGTAGATGATTTAGAACATAACAAGCGTGAAATTCGAGATGAAATTACCAACACTTTGAGTGACATCATTCATAACAGTACCGTGATTCAAGAAGTAAAAACAGACAACACACAAAATGAAGAAAAATATAATAATGTACCAATTATTGAAGAAAGCAACAAAAACGACAAGAGAGATTTTCATGTTGACATGATACCGTTTACTCTAGAAGACGCAATAATACCTTCAAAATCACAGCTTCACTATTATTGGATAAATCCATATCCCAAGACAAAAGATATTGAAAAAATCCAAAATACAATTGAGACTCGAATCGTTGAAACTCAAAAATATCTCCAAAATAAACAAATACTAAAAAACAAAAACTGGAAAGTAATAAACAAGCAGGGAAAAAGATACAAGTATGAAAGTAACGAATCAGAAAAAGCTTATAATTTTAGAAATGCAGAAAAAGGTAACGATCAATACAGTGATAATTATTCATCACAAAGTTATGATAGCAAAACTCCTGATTATTCTTCGGATATGTCTCAAAACCAGTATAGACAAATAACAAGTGAACAATCTAGATGGAACAGTTTTGAACTGGAAAAGCAAATGTTAAATTCCTATATTCCTGTTCCCGAGTCAACTCCTTCGATCGCTGATGGATTACTCATTATTGGACCTATTCCTAAAAGTTTACCATCGTCATACAACTACGAACCATTTAAAAATCAGCTACAATTACCTCAGATATAATACACAATACACACAATGTAAATGTTAAAATCGCTTTACTTGTAATGTATTCTACCTATTTAAAATAAATTACATTATACATTTATGTTAGAAGTACCCACTTTGTAGTTATTTATTATAAACTATTTAAATGAAACGCATTGTTTTTAACTACTTTTTTCATTAATCAAACTTTCGACCTGAGGCAACACGTGTCTCTTTTTCAAGGGTACAAGTGTAAACGAAATTGAATCATTAAGTTGTTTCAGTGCATATATGGTCAGATCTATGGGTCTATTGTTTTTGTTATGGATTAGATATTTTTAAGTTAAGAAGTGGGCTGTAGGAAATAAGATTTATTCGATCATTTATTTTATTGAAATTATTATTTGAAGACTTTTTTTATTTAAAAAATTTCTAAATTGTCTATTTTTAATAGTTTATGTTCTAAATTATCTACATGTAACACTTTTAGCCCGGTATCTTTATTGAAATTATGATACACAGTCGATAGCCAAATAAATCAAATTGAAAAGTTGGGGTTAGAAAATAAAAGAGCGGTATTCTGGTTTTACAGTGGTTTATTGAATATTTCATATTTGTTAACAAAATAAGCCTGAAGGAAGATATATGCAAATTTATTCATAAAAAAATTAAACAACTGTATTGAGCATAATATATCTTACATATTATAACATGATTTAAAAAATATGCATTTCGGTAAATAACCAATAATAATAGTATCATGCAGTTTGGGTATTTAGTTAACTTAATGAGCTCGTTCAGCAGCTCTGCGGGACTAAATATTACAAGCAACTGTCTGAGGAGTAAAGGTGATTTGATTTACCGATAGTATGTTTTACTGACTTAATTATTTATGGCATAAAGGAGGTTCATGATAGGGACATGTACATATATTTAAAAGCTTCAGATGCGGAAGAAGGAAACCATTAAATTTTACACTTATAAAAAGTCATAAGATTCAAAACCAATAAATTAATTAATAACATAAAAAAGTAACCTTTCACATAAAATGTATTTCTATCCCAATAATGGAAGAGTACACAAATAATAGACTAGAAAAGATATCCATTTCTGGAAACCAATATCAAAGGTTCTATTTTCAAACGAGTGCCGGTAGCGGAAAATTCATTTGTCTCTGGTTTATAGAGTGGGAAATTTCATATGTCAAACCAAATTTTCAGGTTACGAGTTTCTTACCCTTCGATTTTAACATGAAAACGAGTATATTTTTGAAAAGAAAGATGTTTCAAAGTTATTGAGACTACTGATTGTGATTTTTGTATATACATAATTTTTCTCAAATTTCATGGAGAGTAGTGAATATTTTTCCATTTTAAGGATTTAGTATAGCCACGGCCTATGTCCTCAAGTGATCTACTCTAGTCATCTTCTATTATGTGACGTTTTCTATGAAAAATGCCAATAAACAATACTCATCCAGGATCGGCACTCGGTCGAAAGTAAAGCCATATCAAATTTAAAATGGAATTTTTAGTTCATCAAATATTTGGCGAACACTAACGAACATAACAATTCCTTACACACTCGTTCAGAATGAAATCATATCATGTACCTTGATGGAGCAGAGCTGACCTCTAACCGTACATTGTCATACGTATTTACAAACTCGAAGGATAATATTGTAATCTGAAGTCAGATATTAAATGCCCAGATATTTGGTACCACTGAAGACAAATACATGTAATAGGAATTTTTTTTGCCAAACTAAATAGGAATTAATAACGTTGTGAAATAAATTACAGATGATCAGTTAAATTAACATAAAGTTTAAATATTTTTCCAGTGGAATATAAAACATATTACATAACAGTTTTATATGACGAAACAAAACCAAATTTTACTTTTATTTAGACTGACATTATTTATTTCAATAATTGCTTCGGATAATATTTTCCAGCAGAAAAATTTAAAAAAATTTGTATATAAATTATGTTTGAGGAAAAAAAATAAGATTGTTTGATTAATTGATCTAGTTCTCATATAACAACATTCCTGAGCAGATAAAGCAACATTACTATTCTAGCATAGAATAAATATTTTTAAAGTTGGACTTTTGTTTCAATATTTGTTTATTGCAATACAAACCAATTGAACCAATCATTTTTAAAACGAAGCAAATTTATAAAAATACTACATGTTGCATTACAAATGTAAATTTTTAAAATTGTTGTTAAGCTAAAATTGATACGATTTATTTAAATTTTTAAACTTAGTTGGAAATATAACTGAGGCCTCTCTAGAAATATAAAAATCTCAGGAATAACAAAAATATACAGGTATTATTTTACTAAACAATACAATTTTAAAAATTATCAAAAATAAAGTTTGCGCCTTCATCAGTAAGGACTAAAGAATTTTGACACTAAAACTTGTGTTTACTTTCAAAAAGTACTTTTAATTCATTAATGCAAAATAAAACTTCAATCAAATCACTGATCAAACAAGACATATATTACGTATAAATGGCAATTAATAAATGATATGCTAAATGTGATGAGATATTCTATAATACATAAAGTTATGAGCAGAATTATTCATTATATATGTACACAATCTTGAACGATAGCAAATACTTGATATATTTTTCTCAAAATACTTTTGTTTTTTGCAATATTTAAAATAAAATTTATTTCTTAAGAGCAGGGTTAATATTCTAACCAAAATGCATACAGTTTACTAGTTCCAAATACTAGGGTTGCTCAGAAAGTAAGTGTACTAGATTTTTATATATTTTTTATAAATGTGTACTTAAAAAAAAGGGATATTGTTGATACATATGTTGACTATTTTCCGCAAAATTTCATCATTCAATGAATGTGATGAGCCATGGTACAAGTACAATCTTCTTTAGTCCTCCCGCCAGCTCTTCCAGAACCTTTAGAACCTTATTAATAACATCCCAACCAAACGAGTCTAAGAGCGCCTTGGTGGCTAAGGCTAAGAAACAAGCAGCTCCACTCGTAAGCATTCTCTCGTTTTTATTTGGGTATCATAATATTGTTAATGGTATCCCCTGGATGCGGAAATTTGACCAAAATTATGCAATATGCCATAATTTTTTTCCCCGAAAAAATGTCAAAATTGTGGTTTTGAATTTTTTGGCAGATAGAGAATTGGTATGACGCCTGTCTTTTTGATTCAGGCGAATAATGAACCACCTACATTTCATCTCCAGTTAAAATAGCGCTCAGAAAGTCCTTACTTTTAATATCGAGTCGCCAAAAAAAACTGGCGTACGCTGTTAAACTTAAGGAGCTGGCGGGAAAATTGTTTGCGGGGGCCTAAAGAAGCTTGTGTCACGGCTCACCACATTCGCGGGATGGCGATTGTGTGGAAATAGTCAACATATGTATCAACAATACCCCGTGATTTTTTTTCAAATACAGCTTTCCAAAAAATATATAAAAATCTAGTACACTTCCTTTCTGAACACCCCTCATACAATACCTCGCACCAAATGTCAGATTTTAAAATACTTTTCAAACACCAACAATAATATTGTGACCTTCCAATGTGTATTGAGATGTCATTACAATCCGATATTAATTTGACAGCCATTAGATCCTTAACATTTCTCTAACTTAACTCAATACCAGTCTTGGTTGAACCTTACAGTAGTCATATACAAACATTCCTAGTAACCATTATTTATACCTACTGATTATTCACCCTAATTTAACCCATCCAGTTTCAGTCTCAGATTTCAATATTTGGTTTAATTTATCTTCAATTCCCCAACTAATACAGACATCTTTAATTTAGGCATTATATATTTCTACACAATTTTATAACCTATGGCAGTACTAAAATCAGATTTAAAAATAAAACGAAATTTGAATCTAAATCTGTGTAAAATATATTAAAATTTATTGTTCATTTTCAATAAATTATGGCGACCTTAAAAACAATCATCAGTATTATCCATCATTGATAATTATACAAACCAAGTTCAATTTAGAGCATTATCGTGTCCAATAAAGTTATATATTTTGAAAACCAAATAATAAAAATATTTATTACACAACTGAAACCCACAAAATATACATTTAATCATTCAACTACCACATATAATATAATAACAGCGAGGTTTACAAAAGCTTTAATGACTCGTTGAATAGATAATAATCATTTATTGAAAGTGATATAAAATGGCAACAATCTAAATACAATACATTGAGTAAGCAATTATCAATCATTTCCAATATTTACTGTTGGTAAGAAAAGGAGAAATGATAGATAAAATAATATGTGAATACACTAGACACCAGACTCTCCATTTATCAAACGCATTTAGGCCAGAATATTTAATCACTCAAGAGATTTTTAGTGCAATATTAATAGAAAGAAAGTATTTTTAAAATTCAAGCTAGGTGCTGTCAATTAAGTTCGATAGAAAAAATGGGTATTTGCCAACTTGAGCAATATTTGGAACTCTCATATTGTAAAGTAAGATTGTCCTTTGTAAATTTATGGGCGTTGCAAGTGTACATTTAAATTATTCAGAAAATACAGCAATTCGCCTGGATAAATCAAGAGTCTATGTGTAATAATATAGGTAGATGAAAACACTGTATACATTGAACATGGTAGGTTGAAGCGGTATAAATACAGTCAGTATATTCATTAGGACAGCGTATTAAAGCTATCTATCTATTTCCACTAAATAATATAAACTATCTTAATCTCAATTCTATAAAAATGTATAAATAATAACTTAAAAACGTTGACTATTTCTTCTTAATGAAATGCAAATAGATCCAGCTCTTGATGGACATAAATATGGATAAGTAACATTTTAACTAGATAAGCTAGAATACCAGCAGCTAGAACCAAGCACCAGGGTGTTGCACCTTCACTAGGTGAGCTACCTACCTACTAGAGAACTAGGGGGTACCGAGTACCGAGTACTGACATACACTGTACCTAGCTCCTACAACTGTTGGGGGCGTAACATTACTGCCCGCAAGGAATGATTCGCAATTTATTCGTTCGCTCGACCGACTTATATTAATTATATTAATCCGTTACAATCACAAAATTCCCTATTTTTATTTATTTGGTTTAAAAGGGGGCCAACGCGAATCGTAAAGCGTTTCTCAAATTAAGAGTATAATAATTTCTTTTTATGATCACAATTTCATTTCTAGTTCAAATTACAAAAATTTAGACTCGATAAACTCTCGTGCAATAAAAGCGCACTGCGCTCTTTTGTCTTTGCGTTAAATTTCTTACCTCGGTAGTTACATTAGTTATTTATAATAATATGTATATATCACCTTAGAAGCGAAGGATAATGGTTTGGGAGAGTCGAGGGAGTGGGTGGAGGGGGAGCTAGCTGGCGGGGAGGGGGGTGGTAGGCAGAAGGGGGCATCCCCAATCCCCCCCCGCCGCTCCCCAGGAGGGAACCGAAGGAGCTCCGCAGCGTGTCTTCTATTAGTCTCGCTATCTTCTCTCGGTCCGTCTGGAAACAATCCAGCATTTTACTAAGACATAGACTCTGATATCTGGGTTCAATTTCAATATTGATAAGTCCACGTATATTTGTGATATTTTTATCTGTAATTGGACCCCTTGCCTGTATTTTTACTTGGAGAAATATTTTGTATTGGCACGCCAAAAGAATACGATTGGCGAAAGAAATTTAGACCCTTGGAAGCAGTTTTTTCCAACACTAAGAAAGAGTACTAACCTCGTGGATAAAACCGAGATGCACCAGTTCTTGGGCGAGCATTGTGGCGGAGTCTGAATTGGAAACCAGGCATGTCAGTTGCCTGTTCATTTTGTCGTCCATCCTCAGCAAAATCGTCATCTGTGTTCAAGAAAAATATTCAAATTGGTAGAATAAAAATGAGTCCCGATAATCCAACAGTAGTTTCTGTCAGAACCAGTGCAAGGAACTAACCTAATAAGCTGGAGGTCGATTGTTAACTCCATAATATGATTTGTCTATTATTGAAGTTTACTAGAGAATTAAAATGATTGAGTAGATATATTACATTCATACATTATATTATTTGTCACATAATGTAGCGATTTTAACATTGATTTTGATTTTCTATTGCAAAATGGTGCCAATTATATAGTGATGAAAGCTGTGGTATTTAGGTAAAAAGGTATTTGTCACTATTATCTATAGTGCAGGAGAGCCATTCAAAGTTTCTTACATTCTATGGATATCTATGAAATAAGTGAAAATGAAAACCAGTTTCTCTTGCGGATCCAGCTACCCTTTTCATTAATTACAATGTCTGATGGATATGTCTCACCATGAGTTCAGGGGTGAGGCCGGGGTCCTTGGCGCGCACGTTGCACATCATGTGCACCACTCGGCGGGTCTCCACGTCCAGTGGCTCGGGGGTCACGGACTTGACGGACTCAGCGGCCTCGGGGGGGGACGCAGCCCGCGCTGCGCCGCCGCCCCGGGACCCGCGCCCGTACGCCGTCAGGGGGTATATCCCGTACCTGGAATTGCACACTGTTCACTTAATGTGCTTTTGGTGTGGGCAACACCAATCGAGCCCTAACTTGGAAAAACAGCATTATCTATCTTATTAGCAAATCTCAGAAATCAACAGCCTGTACGTGTGATGATGAAACCTTCCAAGATGTCCCTCACATGTTGATGCATTGTCCCCTTTTCAGCTTTAAAAGAATGCAGCTGAAGGCGCGATGCTGAAAACTAGATGAAGATCTACAGGACATCCAATCCGTGATAAGTCACAATACTATCACAAGAGTGGTATCATAGATGATAAATAAAGTTGTTAAGGAATTAAACAAAAGCATTAAATAACATAACATCAATGGCCTTCTCCATGACGAGTTTTCTGTGGTTTTTTCGTCATCTAAAGCAAATGCGGAGAAGCCTTTTACATTATAAGCAAGGCAAATAATATTGCAACTCACACAAAAAAAAAACACATTGCTCTGAAGTACAATCCAGTAAGAGTACCAAATAAGATCCCGGTTGTTCGTCATTAGTGTTAGGAAGACAGCTTACTTGACGTCCTCCACGAACTTCTCCAACTTCTCGGCCTGCTGCAGCTGCGGCAGGTCCTGCGCCGTGAACTCGCGCACCTCCCCCCCGGCCACCATCACCGCCAGCGGCCGCCCCTCGCCGCCCACCACCTCGTCTGTTATTGTTTCTGATATGTTAGCTGCAAAATTGACGTTACTTATTAGCTTGGAATGTTTGAATGTTACACACTGATTTGTATTAACAAAACTTGTAGTACAACCTGAAATCTGGTGAATCTACTTCATATTTTGAGTCGAATGTGTAATATGAATTTTTAATCTCAGCTTGAAAAACTTTTCTCATAAAAGCTTTCGTAAGTACCGCAGATTCAGTAAAATTGCACAAATTCATATTAAAATACTGTTTTTGATTTTGTTTTATTTATGAATTGTAATAATTTGACTAAATACGTGATATTTGATAGCAATTTGAAGAAATTTATTGAAAAAAAAAAATGTGTTGGTACTCAATTTTCTCAAAAACTATGGGTCAAATAAAAAAAAAATCTACAAAATTGACTCCAAATAATATGTAGATTCACTGGTTTTCCGCTTGTACATCGAGTTTTGTTACACCATGTATAGCCCAATGCATACTCATTAAAGAAAATAATAAATTTCCTCAGGGCTACTTATCAACTAAAACAACTAAAGCAACTTAACAGTAGCCCTGAGGATGACCAGTAGGTCGAAACTAGTTGGCTGTGTATAAAATAATGAAAAAGTGAATAAAAAAACAAAGTTTTTAATTTTATTTATTCAAGTTAATAAAATGATTTACAAAGTTAGTGCTTCGAACATCAAAGATAAAATAATAAATGTTAATTTACCTGAAGTATTGACTAGGCAATGCGCTGCTAAGAGCTTTAATGAATGAACTTCAAACAACAGTGGGTGGAACAATAATTCTCTCGCTGTCGGCCTTTTCTGTGGATCCTTACTTAAACATCTGAAAGGAAAAGAATCAAACATTTTTATGCTGTTTCAAATGTACACAGCTAGACTTGTACATATGAAAAAAAATTGTGTAATCTTCCAAACTGCAGGATTCCCAATGACAAGTTAGAAAATGTGTATTTATTTATAATAAATTTCATAAAAAAACTTTATTATAATATTTATAGCGATATTGTATTGATATTACCTAAAAATAAAATCTTTCTGGTGAGGATCCTCCAAGGACTCGACGGTTTTGTTGATGTTTTCCTCGGTGACCAGGGAGCCCGTGTCACCATTGCCCTGTATTTCTAGGGCGGCCATTTCCAGCGCGCACATTCCAAATGAGTAAATGTCCATCGCGGGAGCTACCAACTGCGCCGCTGAAAACATCACAGGGACCATAAACACACGGAGCGATCGGCCGCCAGCTCCCGCGCATCCTCCCAAGTCAAGTCCACGTCCCGCAGCTCTGACGCAAACTGCCGACGAATTGTCAACAGTGGACGACCGGGACGCCGAGAACCTGATGCCTTGTAAAATAGGCAAGCATGGTTAAGGCTCTCGAGAGGCATACGTAGTATATGGCCTAGCCAGCCGAAACGCCTTCGCCGGATGACAGTAGATACCAAGGGCACAGCAACCCTTGATAAATATACAGGTTACGAAAACGAATAAAATATAATTTATCTAATAACTGTTTGATTGAGCAGACTTCTATGAATCATCAGATATGTTTAGCATCAGTCTTATAATAGGTACATAATAAATATTTAGTGGATTTGTTGATACAGTGTCCGCGAAACACATAATATTGAAGTTTTTCATGTCTTAAAACGTTCAATAAATCTATATGATGCGAGGAAAACATGATTACGGAATAAATTTATCTACTTTCTTCTGGAAACTTTATCGATTCAAATCAATTAATTTACATGCAGAATTAATCACATTTGAAAATGAAAACTTATATATTTACTAAGTTTATTATTATGTAATTGCCCGATAACAGAATGCAGATGTTTGCAATTCAAACGAATCAGTGATAACAAATTATAGAACAAGCTAAAATCTCTGCTGCGACAGCTTTTTACTAATTTGTGTATTTATCCATTTATACATGACATCATAAACACGGTGATGTTTTGCTAAAATGTTTTCTATTCAGCTGTGAAAATGCTTTAGGATTATGTAAATCAGAAGGTAATCTATAAAACTGGTCTAAAATTAAAATATGATTCCATTTAAAATTAAATTAAATACTTATTAGAATTATTGTCATATTTTGTCTGTTTTATTGTAATATTTGTCCCAGAATGAGGTCTAACTCAAATGGGAGTGCAAACTAGTTTTTACAAAACTAATAAATAAATCAATTGAAAATGGTAAAATAATCATTTTTATAAAAATGCCCAGTATGAGAGGTACACCACATTCAAAGTAATATTCGTTTACAAAAAGAAAAAAAAATACTTTCAATGTTAAAGGTACCTAAAACCATTTCAAAGTTTAAAGTCACTTCAATTGGACCGTTTTATATTATTACTTTCTGCAAAACATGTACATTTTTTAATTGGTGAAAAAGACAATGATAATTGATTCAGAAAGCATACAAAATTAACAGAATTATTAAATACATACTTCCATATTCCGGTGCAATAAAATGCATGTTCTTCATGTTCTCTCTGCACGTCTTGACATGATGATGAATGGCATCTGGAGCAACTGAAAGATCATAAAACATTGGTAAGAAAGTTATATTTGTTTCAAACCTTACATAAAAATATATTTTATGTAGTAAAATAAATAAAATTTCCAAAACAAAATAAATGAATTTTTTTTGGTATTTTTGATTATGATTCATTTTAAAAATATATCCAGCTGGTCGAAATTTTGGGCTTTCGATGTGGTTATATGATGCCGGAGCCACGAGATTTTCAGAATTCATAGAAATCCGATAAGCGGAATATGGAATGTTGTAATACGTCAAGTGGCCACTTAAACCAGCCAACGGCAAGTCTACAAACGCCCGATATCCAAGTTACTGTGCTTGAACCTTCACCTCAATTGAACTATAGATAAAATTGATAAAGACCAATCATTGATGAAATTTTTAGATTTGTGTGCAAGATCATACTCGAAATTATAATTAAAAAAACGAGTCAGCATTGTGGAGTCATTTTAAAGCTTTTTTTTTTTTTTTTATATCTACAGAGATGAAGTGTATTTTTTTTTCAATTCGGGAATATGGATATTCGAGCGTTTACAGGGCTTATGACCTGTCATTGGCTGGGTTAGTGGCCTGAACATTTGAGTTCTTAATACTATATTCAATTATTTAAATATCGGGGCTGATTTCAAATAGTCGGAAATAACTGTGCCGAAAAACCAGTTGTTTTGAAATGGTTTTCAAACCTAGATATTCCGATCCGAAATTTGGGACTAACACTACCAGGATTAGTTGTTAAATGGAAGACTTGAAAATCTTTTGTCGGAATCAGCAGCCCTGTTATGGTGGATTTACTTCATATTATCCCGTATTGATAAATCGCTTGACAACAGTTGTACAGTGGATTGTTAATAATAATGAAATCAATTTCGTCGACTGTTGTTAAAACAATAATTGACACTACACATCAGTAAGCATGAGTTATTACGCAAGAAAACAATAAATTTTATTACCAGATCCAATTTTGACGAGACCATTGTGTTGAATAAATATTGTATCACACGTTTAAATTCCGTGGATTATGGGAGTTGAACAGGAATGCAAGTAACTGTAAAATAAAAACAAATTCATTAAATTAATTTTTTAAAAATCACACCCGTCAGCATAAATCACATAAATGAAAACAGAGAAAACGTGTCATTAAATAGGTCAACATACAGCTGTGGGCCAGATCTGCAGACTTGTAGACTATCTTTGTATACTTTTCGTCTTGGCCAGGCTCGCTAACTTTACTAGATCTAATTTTCATATACTTAAGGTCCACGGAACCGGCCCATTGGCTAGAGGGCATCTTATGTGGTAAATTTAATAATTATTATGTCCTGATATACAAATTCCTCCACCTTTTTCAAGCTATCGAATTTGTATATCTGGGAAGCATGTTCACTAGTGATGGAAATATGGACAAGGACATTGAAAGGAGGGTTAGTGCCGGTAACAGAGTTAATGGTGCCTTAATGTCGGTAGTATCTAATAAGTGCTTATCAAAAGAGGGTAAATTGGCAGTGCATAATGGGGTTGTGGTACCAACCCTTATGTATGGAAGCGAAGCATGGAGTTGGAAAAATAAGGATGAAAGTAGATTGAATGCAGTTGAAATGCGACCTCTCTACGAGTAAAACTATGTATGATAGGTGCGGTGCGCTAATGTTGAAATTAGAGCAGAATGCAAGGCTGAGATAAGCATTATCGACAAATTTAAGAAAGGTCTTTTACGTTGGTTCGGTCATGTAGAGCGAATGGATGATGAAAGAACGGCTAAAAAAATATATGTTGCGACTGTGCCTGGATGTAGAAGTCAAGGAAGGCCGAGAAAGACATGGCATTGATCAAGTAAAACAGGTGCTTGAAAGTGGGCATGTAAGAAGCCGGAATATTCGACGTGCGTGCATGAGAAGATGTATGAATGTGGAGGAAGCAAGAGAAGTATGCCAGGACAGAGTGGTGTGGCGTTCTATCCTCTCTGCCTACACCTTCGGATAAATGGCGTGATGGTTAGTTAGTTAGTTATTATGTACTGTGTTTATTTACTCTATTATATTACGTAGTATATTTAAAAAAATTCTGATTCTGAAACTAAAAGAGAGAATTGTGCCATTTTTTAAATACTTTTACTTAGAAACATATTTTAAAAGTGTTTTTTTATTACTATCCATTTATCACATATTATAATGTGTAAAGAAGGATTGGATTTTACACCAAAAGGGTAATGTATTGAAAGTAATTACCTTAAAGCTGATAATATCTGCGTACACCACCTTTTCCAAGCTGGGAGAGGTAACCTTTTTACGTTGCGTTTTGTTCTCTTTAAAAACTGTTTTAATGAACCGCACGACATGTATTCTGTGATGAATATAACCTGAAACATAAATGTTAATTAAGTAAGACTTTACTTAAGTACTTAGAAATTAACCTAAAATACCTCGCATAATATAAATTTTAATGTTCTGCAGTGTGATTGGTAAAACTACCATATACAATCATAATATACATTATGAAATTAAACTACTTTTATTTTAAACTACTTTTTTATTTTTTAACACACCAACCGGTTTCGGACACACTATTCCTTCATCAGGGCTTTGTATAATAATACTAAAAAAATTTTTTGGCTACTCAGATTAAAAAATCTTTTTTTTTAAACCACCTCCCAATTACAGAGGGGAGCAACGTCACAAACACCCAGGCTTGAGAAAAAACACTTTAAATTTTTGTGTTCTCATCGGGAATTAAACCCGAAACCTCCATATCGTGAGTCCAGCGTCTAAGCCATTACGCATTACTGTAAATTCACCAGTTTTCAGGTTGCACTACGAGTTTTGTTCGTACTTACACGGGGTTTGTCATTGTGCGTGTCCGTCCAGTAGCGGTGGAACTTGACAATGTTGGGGTGCTCCAGCTGCGTGAGGTTGTCGAACACCAGCTGGATCTTGTCCTCCTGCGCCTTGAAGTTCTTCCTCTCGGAGAACTGCACCTCGTTCCACACCACCTCCACCCCTTCCTCCGTGTCCATGGCGAGGTGCGACCCGTCGATCCCGGGCACGTCCCTCTGGTCCACCTGCAGGGAAAAAAATACGCTTAGTAAACATACCATCATTCACCATTATAATAATCAACATTGGTCAAGCCATGTCTTTCTCGGCCTTCCGCGGCTTCTACATCCAGGCACACTTGCATTTAAACTTCTTTTAGCCGTTATTTCATCACTCATTCGCTCCACATGACCAAACCATCGTTAAAGCCATTTCTTAATTTTGTCGATAATGCTTATCTCAGCCTTGCACTCTGCTCTAATTTCGACATTTGTACACCTTTTTATATTATATATTTAAATCTGTTTAAACTGCAGGAGGCTAGAAAAAAAATCTAACCGTCCATGCGCTTGGTGGCTGCAAGACGCGTTGTGATCTAGCCTCCTTATTGTACAGCGCTCTTGAGGCGATTTCTTGCAAAAATAGTGCTTTATGAATCATCCAGAAATAAATAAATGAATACAGGTGTCCCAGAAATCAACGTCAACCCCGAAAAAGGTGATACCAAGTCGTGATAGTTATCAGAAAAATATTTTTATTAAATTTTGGTCGAGTACTTTCCAAATTGTAAGTATCAAAAAATAATTCGGAAAAACTGACGCCCTGTGATGTGTGTTGTCAAATTAAAAACCACAAATTAAAATATCATTGTAATGACGCGTAAAAAATATTTTATTTATTTTATTTACTTATTTTTACATTAACATTATGAACAGTTTGTATTTATCGTGACCCGACTTGTTAGATTTAAAAATTAGGTAGTGAAAACGGATTGAATTAAAAATTATTAATTTATTCATCGAAAATATTACGATAAAAAATATCTACAAACATTACTATTATGTTTTAAGAAAAAAATTATGCTTACATTCATACAAAGATGTATGAATATGGAGGAAGCAGAAGTGCCAGGATAGAGGAGTGAGTTATGTAAAAAGTTGTGGTGATGATAAGAATTACAAGCAGTTTTTATTTAGTTGATAAAATGTAAGTTTCTACATTCTGTAGTCGCGGATCGTACCTACACAATTAATAATGACTCATAAGATATTATACAGGGTGTAACAAAACTCGATGTACAAGCGGGAAACCAGTGAATCTACATCATATTTGGAGACGATTTTGTTATATGACTTTTTAATCTGAGCTTGAAAATTTTTTTATTTTCTTCTCACAAAAGTTTATAAGTTTGGCAGATTAAGTGAAATTGCTCAAAACTCTAATTAAAATGCGTTTTTTAATTTTGTTTTCTTTATGGATAGTATTAATTTGATTAAATACATGATATTTGATATAACAATTTGCAAAATTAAAATCGAAAATACAATCATTTTCGTACTCAATTTTCTCGAAAACTATGGGTCAAATCAAAAAATTTTACTCCACAAAATCGACTCCAAATAGTATGTAGATTCACTGGTTTTCCGCTTGTACATCGAGTTTTGTTACACCTGTATATCGACGCCTCCAACGTATAATATCGTAACCCACAAATCGTCGATTTTGAGTTTTTGGTGGATTTCGTCTGTATTTAACTATATCTTTAATTCTACCAAAACTAAAAAAATATTTTGCCAATAATAAGGGCTTTTTTGGGGCGTAATTTGTCGTATCTACAACCAATGCATATGAACAAAAATATTTTCAAATGCTCCTCCTGTAAAATCGCATTTTGTGGGTTACGATATTATACGTAGGAGGCGTCGATATCTTTGTAAATAAATGGCCAATACCACATGGCCTATAATTTAGTATACTTGTATCCATGTCCAAATGTACAAAATCCAAGTGAACGTTATTATTATTTTGAAAACTCTGACAGGAGAGAGGAAAAGTGTGGTATAATTTGAAATAATAAACAGCAGGAATAATACGATAAAGTTTTCTACGTTAATAATAATAAATAATTCATCATGAAGTGTTACAAAGTGAATGCCAATTCAAACAACGAAAATCCATTTATGTATTTCATAAATTCATCTGGAACAGGGGACTTCGCGTTCGAAATAAAAAGAAAAATATATGCCTGTACACCCAACAATAACTCAATGTCGCGTTTGTGGTGATGAGAGACATGAATCTTCTAGTAGAGCAAGGCCACACAGTAGGAGAACGCGCGGAGAAAAATATTATTCAAGATGTAAAAGTACGCTTTTAAGAAAATGTCAAATGGCGAAGCGAAGAGGCGAACGATTAGCGAAAAAGATAAATTCAAAACGTAATAATCCTTGATCTCTTAACCCAAATATTAGCCAACTTCTTTTGGTATGAATTCAATGCCCGAACGCCTTTCTATACAAGCAACTAACAACGCGTATCAAGAAAACTATTCACGATGACCCAATAACAATATTTTATCCATTAGACACATAATTTACTAACAACACAGTGGGCAAGCCGGATAAATTCTGGAACTGAAATAGGTCAAACAATGTTTCAGCGAAATTAAGCACTAAGTTTATTAGAGCGTGGACTGGTAAGGATATTTACGAAAGTCTTGTGACTTCAAATTATGGCCACAGGCGTGGGTGTAACATCGTCCTGTTTATTCAATGCAATTGTAACTCATTAATTTCAACATCTATTTTTCGTGTGAATATAAAAATGAAAGCAGACAATAAAAAAAAACCGATAAGCACGAGACGCAATGTAAAACATTCTACATGGAACAGACAAAAGATGACGTCTGCAATTAGTGCTAATTACCCAGATTTCAATAGTTCGCATTTCTCGAATTCCATGTTTATAATATGTGTACATAAGTACAATGTACTTACACGTGAATCCAATTACATATAAGAACGTGTAATAATCATTATCGAAAAATTTAGTATGACTATTTTTTTCATATAAGTGCCGTATAACATAAAATTATGATCAATTTGTATTGAATTACGATCGAATCGGTAGATTTCATTAAACTCTTGGAAAAACAACAAAAAACCTGAAAATGTGTCATATCCTTTTGTAGTATGTATTCGAGCGATACGTGCGATCATCGAAACAACATGTTTTTATCTTTTCCGAGTAAAACATTAACTAACACGCCTCGCGACCTTCGTGTTACAAGTCTCGTGAGCGAATTTACATTAATTCGCGAGTTTATTTGTTTAGCTAGAGAAAACATAAATATTTGAGTAAAAAGTTGGCATCTCCTCGGGTGAATTCGGCCAAATATTCCCGATTTTCTCCGGCCGTTGGAGAAGCCGTAGCGCCATCGCCATTATCAAGGCGAGGCGAGGGAAGGAGACCCGCGCCAACTAGCTGCCAACACCGAAATCGACAGCCGCAGCCGGGCATGGCGCACACAAGCCCTACTACGCACACAAGCACTAAATACACAAACCACATTTTCTTCATTTTATATTACACTGCAGTAGAAGTAGGCTGGAAAATTCCAAGTTTTATATTCCAATTCCGGGTGGTTCTATTATTTGGAAAATTTGGAGTTGTTAGCAAGGAAAACTTGGAACGAGACCAAGAGAGGCTCAATGGTCTGTCTTTACAGTTCGACTGACTGGTTTTATTCATGAACTATGAATTAAACCACAGACATCCAAGATGGATGTGAATTCGAGTGATTTATTGTGATATCACCGGGAGTCGAGCCAGAGGCTTGAGCATGAGCACATAACGTGAAATTGGATTTGAATTAATCGAACCAAATCCTATCTTAATCCACTGTATTAAATTTGGATTTATGTAAAGCTACCACAAACCCTCGTCCGATTGAGATTATTAATTTGTTATGAAAAATACTTTGAAACGATACACTATAGGTACATAATATTCTGGAGTTTGAATATCGGAAACCAACCATATTTCGAATTCGAAAACGGTTTTTTCATGGATCTTCAAAATTAATGTGAAAATCCGAATAAAAACGGCAGCCCCATTACAGAATACCAAAAAGTTGTAATTATTATGTAAAATGCGGAGAAAAGGAGAAGATGGCGGACTGGGGGATGTGCGGACGTGACAGGAGGCACGGATATTGGGGGACCCTTCCTAAACGCATTCCGCATTCCCGTCACAAGCACTATTATATTATTGTAATATAAATAGCACATTATAGTGTGGCTTTCTCCGATAATAGGATATTCTTCTGCGATAGAGTTTTCACCTTTTACGCAAACATTATGGAGAATGTGGTAACGGTCCAAATTTCGGTACTTCAATGTTTTATTTTGTGTCGACTATGACTCCTAATCCAACAATTACAACTGAAAAAAATGCTAATTGACGATGTGAAATATTTAATAAAATAAATACACATGCAATATATGAAATAAACAGTAAGTAGTAGGTAAAAATTAGACGATCGTAAATATATGGTCGTTTGTGCTAAGCTCTATAAATCGTGATAGTGAAATTAGTGAAGCAATCGAAACGGGTGGAACGTCGCAAGGGCATTACAACAACCGCCACCTCCGAAACGAAACAAGACTAAGGAGAGTCTTTCGTTTCGGCGACCTACCATACCATATTCCTGACCTTCCGGCCTGAATCCCGATCAACCGATAAAGCCCTTATCTGCAGTGATACTTTCGCAATCGATACGTGATGTGTGTGCATACCTACTGCACACATCATGTTACACGGCATATCGCGATACCGAGTACCGAGGCGGTCTTACGGTGCCAGTGTAAATATTATTATGCCCACGTAGATATAATTATCTACCAGATACGCAGTACAATGATTCAGCAATGAGGATAACGAAGATCGTACCATTAACTAGCTCGTACTAAGTATCCGAGCCAACAGAGTTTTACGACCGTAAAGATACGTCATAGGCGATGTTAACATTTTCGAGGCTGTCGTCATATTTAGAAAGAATAAAGGCGATCTTTACTGGAACTAAAATTCAATACTGGAACCAAGTTCAAGCTTTCTATGCATGGCAGCCGAAACATGGGGAAGTTTCGGCGGGGTTTAAATATGTTAATGCTAAACGACTTAGGCCCAAATATGATTAACAGGATAACGTTATGGTAAAGAATACTCGACTTTGTTTTGACCTTAAAGATTACATCTGCATACGACACAGTGATAGATAGAACGCAGTGGAAAACACGATGTAGAACCTTTTTGCAGACCAATCCCCAGGATGAGACATCGAAGAAGACAGAACAGAGGTCTTAATAAAAGTGCCGATCTTCAGAAACATTGAAATTTATACGTTATATGTAAATAAGGCGTTTATTTTCGGCAACAAAGTGCAAATTTGTAAAAATCTAGGCGAAAATTATTAGTAAATAAAATAACCCAAGTAATAGTAGTACTAGTAAAATCCATAGATTTATTTCACATTGGCTTTGGTGTTAGATGTGGGTGGTTATTGTTTAAGCTTGTGCGGTGTAATTTGATACACTTGATATTAATTACTGTTCGTCAGGATGCAAAACAGAACTAGTAAATAAGGCCTATCGATAACTGATAACTTAAAACGTATATCATACACAATTTAATCACTCCTGGAGTCAGAGGTGGTGTCAAAAAAATGGAGTGGGGACAGGAAGTTTTTTACTCGATACTGAAATACACGCAGCATGTACTGGTCGTGAAATGGCTGAAATAAGTACACCCTAAATACACAATATATCGAAAGTACAACACTCTGTATAGTGAGACGTAAGAGGAACAAGCAACAACTCTAGCCACCTTTCCTGACCCGACGGCCGAAATAGTGAGGAGGGTAATGGCAACCCAGGAATGTGCAGTGTGCAGTACAGTCGGGGGCAGAAGTTCTTCGCCTACATGCCACGAGCGAGCGTAGTCGCGTAGTACGCTGTCACAGGATACGAGAAGGGATTATTGCTCCGAAGTGTATACACAGTTTTGGATATTCAAGACCATGATTTTGATAACACCGACAAACCGACATTCCCATAAAATAATATTTGCATAATATAATAATGAAGCAATATTTGTATGGACATGTAGCACGCCAGAGTGAGGACCGATGGACGAAACGCCTGCTTAACTGGAGACCTAGAGCTGCAAGGAGACCGGTAAGAAGTAGGAAGACCACCAAGACGATGGACAGACGACATAAAAAGTACTGCAGGATCCAGGTGGCAGCTTGAGGCCCAGGACAGAAAGCAGTGTACCAACATGAGAGAGGCCTATGTCCAGCAGTGAATGAACAATGGCTGACGAAGAAAGAAAAAAGAAAAGCAATATTTGTATGAAATCTTTAATTGCGTTTGTTGACATTTTACACTAACTAAATTTCTTGCACTTTTTAATATGAAATATAATATATTTTTACTTTATCGAATAAGTTTTTACTACATGATAGAATATTCACTAGATTTTACACAGATTACAATAATGAAACGTTTGACATTTAATATAGTCCAATCATGGTTACTTACCTTTTTATTTACATAAAAACAACATGCGTTCGAGCAAGAGCCGTTTATTTTATCAATTCAAATGTTTGTTCAGGTTTTTTAAAAAAGATACGGCGCTATAACCTACGCCAACATGTTCATTGTTTCTATAGCAATAATTCACCGTGTGTATTTTCATACATACATAGTAAAAGTAAGTAATATAGCATACTACACACAACACACTACCTAAATATACTTACACTATTAAACAACATTGTTTTTATTTGTATAGTAATCTTTACATCTTCATTCATTACGATGACAATACATTTTTCTTAGTAAGCAGAATTATATAACAAATGCGTGAAAAAGTTAAACAAGTTATCAAGGACATTTCCAAATTAAAGAACGCTGTTGAACCTTAAGTATGTGAAAATATACGAAGTGCGTAGTATTACAGCACCACCAGGAGCTCAATCACAGATAACTATCGACGTAGTTAAAAACGTGCTAACCACGTGCTAACGCTAACCATTTGACCGATCACAATGAACATACGTTCATACCACGTTCGCGTTGCCGAGCACCATAGATGATAATAAATATCGCGGCTAAACGTCAAACGTCAAATCAAGCAAGTCAACGCGCGTGTCGTATTGTTTATTATGTCGACTGCTTTTCTCAATATTTGGCTTGCCGAACGCCGGCTAAATGCAATACGGCACTCGAGAAAGATTGAAAGAAGATGTGTGCGAAGAAGATATATCTCGGGAAATGGCTCGCGACTTGATGCGCTCGTTTAATAATCCCGATCGATAACTCATAATGGACTCTGTCCGTCAATAAATAAATAAATAAATAAACTTTTAACGCGTGTTCCATTGTGATCGCGAAAACGTTAAACATCCATGGTAAGAAATCGTTATCACGTCGCTTATTACCGCGTCGATAGTGATCTGTGATCGAGCTACTGAGCGTTAAAAATGTTGGTGTTTTCAAAATTATATTTCGGATTTCTTGGGTCACACAGTTTTTGAAAAATTATCACACTTCAAACGATTTCCAGGGAAATAATGGAGCGGATATGGTGATGATGAAACGGAAATCGTAATACTTACGAGTAGGCACATAAATTTTTCGAAGTGAAAGCCGCTTTAATTTACGGCGGAATGGTTTCACTTTCAATGCGATTATACACCCCTGGCCCCGGAGACCGTTATTTAGAATTTAAAAATGGATTTACGATGGTCCAGGTGTATGTAGGTACTGTACATTGAGAAATTTACTCTAGGTCCATTTAGTAAGTTTTTTTTTAAGATCTTTGTGGGTTCATGTTTATGCCTAGATACACACAGTCACCGTGTGAAATTTAGGTCCATTTTCATTGAAATTATCAAGATAACAATAAAAATGCCCCACGGTTCGAAAAAGAATTTCAAAAAAGTGGAATTCCATACTTGAAAAATTCTACCGTGCCCTATGACAATTTTAGTGAACCCACTTACGTACACTCATACGTCATCACTAGTGCGCCCAACGTTCATCACTAAGACTCTAATTCACACTTGCAAAGTTGTGAGTGTATTGGCCTAAGTGTGGGGTCTTTATACGGTGGAAGAAAATGACCTAAGTGGGTTATGAAATTTTTAGAAACTTTTATCGAAACGCGCCCAGTTCATAGTGAATTCTTTTTCTAAGGTTTCACAATAAAAAAATGTAACTAAAGAGCTCATCGTATTTCGGGGAATTGAGTGCCAGTTTCTATTTCTTTATCTTCCTTACAAAAAACATATAAAAACGCCGAATAGCTCGCCGCTTATTGAATACCGAAAAAGGGGTACTACTGCTACCTATTCTTTTCAATATTATTATTGCCTTCAGCGGTGCGATTCTCTAAAGGTTTTAGACACTTCTGCGCATACGAATTCAGTACAAAATCGTATGCGCAGTAGTTTAAAAACACTTACAGAATCGAAGCGCTGGTAGAATTTACCGCATGATTCATTCAAATAATATCTTTTCCTCAACAAAGCCCCAAGTCAAATTGAAAATTTGATATTATAGAAGGTTCCTCAATGCACAGTGTTATAAAACAATCGAGGAATACATGAAACGTGTTTTCTCGGCAAGAAACTAAACCCAGAAAGCAGAATATTTGAGTTGGGGTTCGATTTGTAGAATATAATAGGATAAAACATTGAGATCCTAAGGCTTCCATTTGAATCGCTATTGCGATGTTATACCGTAAACATAATAAAACTCAAATTATCCGCAAGATAATAAAATTATTAGAACATTACAAAAGAAAAATCACTTGTAGCACATTACGGGCCGGTTGCACCCGAAAAAATTAAAGTTAAAACCAAGGCTAAATTCAAATAATAGATCCCTTTGCCTTCGAACGAGAATTTAAGAGAAGTGACATTGCATACTTGAAAAATACTAGGTACCTACTACGCCACCTCACTACGTCATCAATAGGCATCTACGTCATCACTAGACATCTACGTCACACGTTTCGTGTACTGGCCTCAATGAGGGATCGGGATCAAAGTGTAGTGGGTGTGGTATAAACCTTTGCCTCTGTGCCTGAGATTGATTTGTATATTTTAAATTTGACATCTCAACAGAGACGAGAAGTTTGGAAGGGAATATGGATATCTAGGCGTTTACAGGGCTTATGACCTGTCGTTGGCTGACTTTGTTACGCTCAATCCATCACATGATGCAACGGTTCGCCTCCATGACGCCAAATCCAAATAACAAGTTTTACTACAAGCACAATCATTATTATTACCTATTACTATATTACCAACTATCTACCTATCATTTCATTCCGGTAATGAGAGCTAAACGAATCGTCAGCCGGTGAAGTAAATTTAGAAACTTACAACAATCACACATAATTGCTTTGTTCAATAAAAATAATGTACGTATGATTCTACTGGCAGCTATTTATTATTCAGAGGCAGAAATACTACATTCTACGAAAGGTTCCGGTAAATTTACCGACAAATTAGATTCAATTTGGATGTCGCATGTAAATGCATGGAATCGAGTGAAATGTAAGTGAAACGTGAACAGCAGATAACGAGTACAAAAATATAAACTTTCCTACTTCGCATTAAAAAAAATATTTAAAAACATGATTTTTTTTAATGTAAAAAGTGAAGAAAATTACAAATATTGGTATGCGCGGGCAACGTGTAAAAAACATCAAAATTTAACGAAAAACACGGCGAAGAGCTTTATGGAGCAGAGGTCATCACGTTGGGGTACTAAGAGCGATCGTACAGAAGATTTGATTCACAAAGATTGACAGGATCTACATGAAATATCAATTTTGATATATTTTTTTTAAATTTCCTAAAATATCTTGGTCTAGACTGCTACCAATATTAAGAAGTATTGTCTTCCTTACGTAAAATAACGATAACGCGCAACTTTTCTGCCATAAACCTTACTTGTGTCTTCATCATCATCATACCATATCCGCTCCCTATGCGGAGCATATGGAATCCACAAACTGCCTCCAGGCCAAGCGGATCGGCCGCCAGCTCCCGCGCATCCTCCCAAGTCAAGCCCACGTCCCGCAGCTCTGACGCAAACTGCCGTCGAATTGTCAACAGTGGACGACCAGGACGCCGAGAACCCGATGCCTTGTAAAATAGGCAACATGGTTAAGGCTCTCGGGTATCTACGGGTACTGGTTCGAATTTCTAAGGTTTTCAATGTTTTTTTTTCGAGTTTCAGACGATCGTTTTGAGCACGAAATAGAACGGCTACAGATATTAAAAGAAGCCGGAATCAATACGGCTTGTGGTAGGAGGCATGCCGTGTCTTGTGTTCAGTAACGATCCGACCATTTATTCCGTACAAAAACGGGATCATCTTTACTTTACTAGCAACTAGCAACGTGCCGTCCACACGAACTTTACGGAAACTTTCAAAATGACATTATTTCACTGTGGAGATGTAATGCCATACCGAATATTTCCTAAACGACAGCATTTTATCAGGTAAAAAAAATTGCAACACAATTTGCGATTATGGTAAAAATCATATTTGCTCAGAATCAGGTTGGGTTGTAGTCTAGTGTTAGAGTCGAGGACTCCGGATTGGAATCTCTAGGTTCGAATCTCAACCCACAGTTTTTAAGTTCAAGAAAACTGTTTTTAAAAATCTTTGTACACTACACACAAATAAATAAATAATCTGTTTTTGAACAGAATCATCCTTGGTTTTGGTGAATAATTCTGTGCAAAAATCATCCTTGTTTTTGGTAAACAACCCAACCGGATTCTGAGCAAATTTTGATTTACCTAGATCGCAAATTGTGTTGCAATTCTTTTTACATGATAAAATGCTGCCGTTTAGGAAATATTCGGTAACCAAAACCAAGGCGGGCAGGATTAATGCCATTAGCATCGGCTACAGAGAAAAGAAAAATTTAGGGAAACCAAGAAAATGATCATTCTGCCACCGGCCTTTAAACTTAAGACGATATTACAAAACATCATTTTCCATCCCAGCCGGCCCCGCCACAAAAATAGGGAAAACGGAAACAGTTAATTTTGCATTGTAACATTTACTTTATCACTAATTTAACTCTTAACCGAAACTCGCCACACGAAGATTTGGATGATGAAGGGTAACCGAAGGTCACAAGTAATTTTCCATTATCATCCAACAATTATTATCCAATTTTTATAACGATAGCATGGCAGAATAAATTCAAACGATTATCGACACGGTTCACCAGTATTACATAATGTACATAAATATTACATATGGGACTGAAATCAAAACACTACTCGACTATGTTAATGGATTCGCAGCAACATAACCTTTGTTACAAGTACCTATATATAATTTTGTAAAGAAAACTTTTATCTGGCTGTCACTATGGGTGCCGCCAGTGTTAATAAATAGGTAGAAAGTGAATTATTACTACGAATGCATTCTTTGTTCCATTTATTTAGGACACGATAACAAACTCCAGAAGTTACCGCACATCAAGGTTAACGTGTGGAAAATAATTACGTATTATACTTTTTTATCTAACCTAATTAATAATTCAGGTGAAAGTTAAAAGAAACATCTAAATAAATATTGAAATCATATGTTTGAAGGAAAACTTATCGTCAATATGTATTTAGCCAGAAGGGCTCACGTCTGCAACAATTTGTCGCTGACATGTTTTATGCTCGTAATTATATTATTATTAACATAATAATCATATTATAAATAAAGAGAAAACACGATAGCTGTCATAGTATTTGAAAAGAAGTAAATAATCGCGTTTTGTATTTAACAGTGCGCGGTGCGCGGTGCGTGTTGAAACGATTAAGTTATTTTTGTGATTCCAACACGAACCACCTTGATCTTCAAATGAAAAATAATTGGCAAACTTTACGGATACACGAAACATTGTCCATTTTACTTATAGATTCACTTTTTTATTAGACTCCCAACTAATTATGAATCGATTTATGGGCATTTGAAAATTAGCATTAAGTATGGAGATTTAAAAAAACGTCCAAGGAAAGATTTACAAATTTGAAAATGAAAAAAAATAATCATAGGTATCATAAAACATGGCACTAGCTTACAACAAATGAATGTTGTAGGTGCCTATATTTTGGACATTCGTATTTCCTAGCGTTGGCGATGGTCTTTGTAAGACATTGTAAGAGTAAATTATGTGGAGTACTAAACTGAGAATAACGCGAATAGCACTAAATTGTACTGCAAACGAGAAGGAAATGTTTCTCGGGCAGACGTGGGGGATCAGGCGGGTCAACCGAGAGAGGGAACTACTGCAGTCCCAGACAGTCGGAAATCATGTACTGTACAATGTAGGTACATACTGTACACAGTAGTCAACTTGTCTTGTGTTACCCGCTGCATCGGAGGCGTTTGCCTCGAAAGTCGACAAATCTCAAGCACGCCAGACAACGGGGCTCTATCCTACTTATGTACAAACTGCCTACACGCCATATTTTGTACTGCATTCGCCCGGAACGTGGCTAGACACCATTTACTTCCGCTAGTGAAACAGTATCGATAATTCGCAGCCGACCAATAATGAGACGATCTAATCTCGCGCATCGACTAATTTCGTTTCGTATAATGTGTATCAATTATGCTGCAAAAGAGAAACACTTCGTGCAATAATTACTGAGACGCGATCGTTTCTACTTGGCTGAGTGCACTCGCCGCCAGCCGACAGCATCATGGCCCCGTAAATACTTTCACGACCACGCATCGTCGTCGGGCTAATTCGGTTCGTGCCATAACGGCCGAAGAGTGACACGTGAACCGACAGTAATCGTTACATATCGAATACGTCACACGCCGCATTCTGTCTCCTGTCGGATGCGCAAGTCGCAAGTCACACATAATGATGCGCTCAAATTACAATCCGTCTCGGAATCCGACACCTTCTCATTTATCGCGAATTACTTATCGCCGCGAGTAGATTTTCTACGTGTGATCGTATCGTTCTTATTGCCAGCAGTCTGTCGAAATTATATTTAAAAAAACATCAACTGCATACTGGAAAATAATTTATTTGACAATGCGACGTTCACGCTTCAGTCGGCAACAGACAGAATAATTGTATGCTATTCGAACTTCGTATTATTATATTGTATAACAACATCAATGGTTCGGAATGCGGAGTTTTATATTCAATCATTAAAAACACATGATTCACATTAAATAATAATTTTCTTAAACAGCTTAACATTATCAAAAGACGAGTTAATGGAGTTGAGTTCTAATTAATAACAAGTTAAATGAACTAAATATATTTATTTTGTATACTGTCTACAGGTTTTCGGATGCAGAGAATCTTATCCATGTTTTTAGTGTGTGTGACGAAAAGATAAAAATGTTTCGTTCCCCTTTTTCCCTTCGCGAGTGTTTTTTGCGAAGAACTTCCAGTTGCGATATTATTTACAAGATGAAAACACAAAATTTATCAAAAACAAACAAGTTAAAAATTCAAAGTACATTATCTTAATATTTTTTTTCTAAAAGAACAGGAGATTTCCCAAATATGACTGTGCTTGATTTCTAGTGGGCTACTTTCATTAGAGCTAAAATTAATCAACTAAAGCGATCCGCGGATGATTGGTTTAGAAGTTTTTTCGGAAAAAAAAACGATGAACCCATTGATTGGATAGACTATTGTAGCTGAAACATATTGATTTTGGGGGGGGGGGGGGGTAACTTTATTACAATCCGCTATTTGTGTACAAAATTGGTTATATGTTTATTTGTGTACTTCGCGTGTTTCTCATCGCGTACATATGACGTCAATCAATCATTTGTAAAGTAGAGTCTGGTGTAAAAATAAATATAGGGAGCGATATTACGATCTGAAAAAAGACCCTAGTCAGAGAAAAAATAAGAGATTTTACTCCATTTGTCGGTTTAGTAAAATTGATTAAGTAACAAAAATTCGTACGCAAAATTTATTTCGTTTGTATCATGGAAAAGTATCTAGATAAATATTGCCAACCTAGATAATTTATAAAAAATTAACATTTTGTTACGCTAAATTAGACCTATCGCTCGCGCTGTGGATAAATTAAGCTGGATATGAAATTCACAATTAATATTCAGAATACCTTTCCTTACTATCACCCACCCCACCATTTCCACTGTTATGTGTTGCCAACGGGAACATCTACATTCGAGAGTTTACGAGAGAGTAGCCGAAAGGCGGCGGCCTCCGTAGCGTAATGGCTAAGACGCTGGACTCACGATGCGGGAGGTTCGGGTTCGATTCCGGTGAGAACTCAAAAAATCAAAAAGTGATTATTCTCAAGCCTGGGTGTTTGTGACGTTGTTCCCCTCTGTAATTGGGCCTCCTAGCCTGTTGAGGTGGTTAAAAAAATAAAAAAACAAGAATAGCATCCACATCCTCGTTTTCGTCAAGTAGGTACCATGCACGATTGCACAATGTAGATGTACGATGTACCCAATCAATTACAATGAAAGCCCCACCCGTTCCCTAGACTGCTTTAAAGGACTAGTTGAGTCTTTTTTCAGTCCAGCCAACTCTACCGATTTTTTCAACAAGCTAAACCGAGATTTTAAGATTGTTAGTGTGATAAAAATACGGATGAATTTACGATTATGTACGCGAACAAATGCTTTCATTGTACCCCTACCACCGTCTCGGCTTATGTTTTATATATTGTCATTGTTTTCCATCACCCAAACCAACCAACCCAATCAATTCAATCTGTTCCTGGAATCGATATACAGAACTAGCGTAATGAAAAATGTTCACTTTCGCCAGAATGGTAATGTAATCGAACGTAAGCGCCATAGGCAGTGCTCGGCGCTTGTGTCCTATGCATGTATAAAACTAGCATACAATGTTTAGCTTTGGCTGCGTAAGAAGCCAGCATCATTAGCTCGATATTGTGGGCACGTGGAGTGCGGTATTATTATAAATGTCACAAGGGAAATCATTATTCTAATTAGGTCCATACAGCAGATAGCAATAGATATTGTATAGGATGAAAACGAATAACACAAACAATAAAGTTTTTTTCATGTTAATTCATATCGTCTGTTTGAAATAAGGGGTTTGGTCTGGTGAAAGATGCAGAAATTAGGTAAAATCAATCTTAAAGTTTATGAACACAATAAAAAAAATTCAATTCAACAATAGCTAAGTAAATTATTGGTGGCACATCTGGATGTAAAATGACCATCATTTATCATATAATATGCCAACTTTGCAAGAAGTATAAAATAAAAGTCAGTCTAGGTAGATCGTGTTCAAGTCATTGCTTGCCAAAATATCCACGCTGCAGTCGTGTGTTTCTTTTATATTAAATCAATAAAAATATGAACTCAATATTAAGCAGATACGCGCCATAAAAGTATAAGCACTGCTCCTATTTTATTTCAGATATTTTATTTTGTGCTTGTACAATGCGAAGTCTTATTTACTTTGAGGGTGTACCCTTTTTTAATTAGGTTCTTACATAAGTATGTGGCATCTGGGCTTGTGTGTATTGTTTATAATCATTACGTATTACGGATATCACCCTTAAATAGGTATTACCCACTATTAGAATGTGCTATTTCACAGCGAATCAAAACACTTTTATGAAAAATCATAATATTTATGTTGGTTGTTATCAACGTGCGCAGAACCCGTATTGATACACGTGATTGCTTATACACGTAATACTATAACTATTTACTATGGTGCGAGATGCGCGTGTAAAATGCACTGAACCCGGGCGCGTAAGCGCAGAAATTTCCCCACAAAGCCCTGCCGGGGTTTTTTTTGGTTTTTTTGGTATTTTT